>QANZ01000439.1:115375-185936 GCA_003254925.1 Chamaecrista fasciculata | reverse complement strand
GGTGGTACCATTTAATTGGCTAAACTTAGATCAAAATGTGTATGCTATTTAGGGAGTAAATATAATATTTTGGGTCTAACTTTATTTTTCTATATTATTGTAATAAAAAAATTTATTTTTTAAAATAATTTTTAAAAAAAAATAAAGAAAAACGGGTACATGAAATCGCAGTCAGGACTGCGATTTCAACTGACACGCATGTGTCAGTGAAATCGCAGTCTTCACTGCGATTTCACTTTTTTTAAAAAAAAAAGATGGGTGCCACGTGGCACCATCTTGAGAATAATTTTTTTTGTTAGGTGATGTGGCTCCTCATTTTTATTTTTTTATTATAAAAATAAAAAAACCAGAATTGATTGCATAAGCATGATTTTGAACCTATACTTTCGATCATCGATTGCTTGCTTTTGAAACACATGACCTCACAATATTAGCATAATAGGCTAAAAGCATACACTCATGGCATTGGCTTTGAATGCGCCAAGTATGAATTCCTTATTTTTCTTCTGCTGATGGATAAAACTAATAAAGACAGCATATAACACCCTCCAGCTTAAGACTAAGATATCAGATTTAAAGATTTTGCATTTGTGACCTTAAGCTATTTAATATTATACAATATGGCAGAAAGGGAAAAGGAACAGAGAAGAGCTGGGGACAATATGAGTACATGAAATAGTAGAATGAAGGAAATAAACTAAAATTGTTGCGAAGGATTATACACAGATGGAATCAAATACAAATCGTTTTTCCTTCCAACCGCTGCTCCAACAGATTCAGTCATATCTAAGTCCTCTGGCTTCATTCCATCTGGGAGTTCCCAGTCAAAGTGGTAGAGTAAACTAACCAAAGGAAGTTCAACACTTGGTAGAGCAAATGAAATTCCTGGACACATTCTCCTTCCTGATCCAAAAGGGATGTATTCAAAGTTGGTCCCTTTGAAATCATGAGATTTGTCCAGGAACCTCTCCGGTATGAAGCTCTCGGCATCATACCATAGCTTAGGATCCCTTGCAACTGCCCATGCGTTTACTATGACTTTAGTCTTGGCAGGTATTTCATACCCAGCAATATTGCAGGGTTCCCTGCATTCTCTTGGAAGCAACAAAGGAACAGGAGGGTGCAGCCTCAAGGTTTCTTTGATCACCAACTTTAAGTAACTAAGTTCCTCCATATCGGTGTCATGGATTGTTTTCTTTCCCCTGAAAACTCCTCTTATTTCAGCCTGTGCCTTTTCTCTTACTCTTGGGTTTCTCATCAGCTCAGATATAGCCCACACTATCGTTGTTGCCGAAGTATCGGTTCCAGCAGAGAATATGTCCTGGATGGAAGTTTTTTTTATTTGGTTAATTATCAATGTCATAACAAGAAAAAGAATATTGTTGCTGAAGAATAAACAAGGTAGGTATACTAACCCAAATCACAGCTTTGATGTTATTTTTCGTAATAGGGATGTTTAGGTCGCCACTTTGTTGGACTCGTAAGAGAACATCGACAAGGTATTCCTCCCCTGACTCACCCTTTCCTTCGTTTGCTTTCATCCTCTTATCTTGATGCTCGTCGACAATCTTTTCTAAGATCTTGTCCAGCTTCTTCTGTATCTTCTTCAATTTGGCTTCCATCCCAGTTATGAGATGAATAAGCTTATATGAAGGAAACAAATCAGCCAGATCAAACCCTCCTGATAGTTCTATTGATCTCGCCATCAACGATAACAGCTCGTCTGCATCTTCAGATTTCTTGCCAAAGGCTGCCCTGCATACTGATGTACTTACCATAGAGAAAACTCTTGCACTAACGTTGAGTTTTGAACCTGCTGACATCTGAATGGATTCTAATATCTTTCTCACCTCATCTTCTCGAATAAAAGAGAAAGACTGAACCCTCTTGGCACTTAAGAGTTCTAACGTGCATATTTTTCGCATTTGTCTCCAATATTCGCCATATGGAGCAAAAGCAAGATCAATTGACCCATAGACCAGGATCTTGGTGCTAAGAAGTTCAGGTCTATTTGCAAAATTAAGATCATGGGTTTTCATGATCTCCTTGGCCATCTCAGGGGATGATGCAACCACAGCAGAAACCTCACCCATCTGTAGATGCATTAGAGGTCCATATTTGTTGGCTAGTTCTCGCAAAGTATGGTGTGGTGACCCTGCAAGCTGGTGCAAATTCCCTATAAGAGGTAGTTTCCATGGTCCTGGGGGTTGTTTATGGACCCCTCTATTCTGCTTGTAATTCTTAGCAACTATAAGAACCAACAAGAGGAAGAAGAAAGTAATGAAGAAGAAGGATGATAGGAATTCCATTGGATGAAAACAGAGGAAAAGATCTGAAAACTCTGTTTATGGACCCCTCTATTCTGTTTATGGACCCCTCTATTCTTCCTTTCTACTCAGATAATTTATTTAACGCCTTTAACATGGCCAACTTTGTCTCTTTCCTTTTATAAATAGCGGGTAGGTATGTCTCAATGCATATTTTCTAATGTTAGTTTCTGGACTTATAGGCCGGCCGGCATAGAATGACTTACTCTAACTCCGTCTTTTTGATGTGAGGCTTTGACTTTATTTTTGCATCATTGCATGCATCATTGTATGAATTTGAAAGGACTACGGTAACTCACAAACCCCTCTAAATTTCTCTCTTTTTTCTTTGGACCAATGACCTCGTTGTTCTCTGACTTTTATAAGTTTTGTCAATCATCCCTGTCGCCAAAAAGTATTAATATATAGGCTTAAGTGCACTTTTGGTTCCATAACTATGATAAAGGTTTCATTTTGGTCCCATAACTTTTTTTGTTGCAATTTTGGTCCCATAACTATGACAAAGGTTTCATTTTGGTCCCATAACTTTTTTTGTTGCAATTTTGGTCCCATAACTTCTCAAAAGGTTCCACCGTTAGTCCCTTGGTGAATTCCATCCATATTTAGCCGTTAAGTATGACGTGGCATAGTAACTAGGATCATGATGTGACAAAATAAGATGAAGTGGACTGAAATAGGATCTATATGCAACATATTAAAACTTATCTATACCCAACCACAAAATATACAAAGAGTGGTACTGACAGGGACCAATCTGGTGGGGAAGAAGAGACTTCAAGCAGAAGGCGCCGACGAAGTCGATGGGATCCTCAGCCAGAGTTGAACGACCAAAGCAGCGGTGACGGCGAATCGGGAAGCGGAACGAGGAAGAGGAAGTCTCGTTGGGCTGACGAGGAAGAGGAAGTACCACTCTTTGTATATATTGTGGTTGGGTACCCATTTGGAAGAGTTTTGGAAGAGTTTTGGGACTAAACTGGAATGTTTGGAAGAGTTTTGGGACATTTTACAATTTTATTTTGAGGATTTGGGACTAAAATGAATGAAGATGATGAAAAAGAGGGGAAATTGAGAATAATGAGATAAAAATATAACTCAGGGACCTATTTGAATTTTGAATGAAATATTTTTTTATTATTATTAATGCTGATGTGGCACGCACAGTTGGCTTTTTTTTTCCAGTTTTCCAACTGCTGACGTGGCACTTAACGTGCCACGTCAGCAGTTAACGGCTTCAGGGACCAATTTGACTAATGTTAGTAAAATTCGGGGACCTATTTGTCAATTTCCATAAATCAAAGACCAATCTGTCAGCGACCCAATAATTCGGGGACCAATTTGGGAGTTTACTCTAACTGAATTTGAATACTTTTTTTAATGCTAGAAGCCGCTTCTACTATTTTTTTTAGCTAAGATCATAAGGTATCTTCTACGACTCTACATATTTCTTTTACAATCTAGGTAAGAATTAGTCTTTGTTTGAGTTCGTAGGTCCTATAATATAGGTAAGAACTAGTCTTTGTTTGAGTTCGTAGGTCCTATCATCGAAGAAGAAATCATTGGTATGCATATGTATGCATGCACAAATAGTCAAGTTTTATTTATTTAAAAATAATTGGCGGGCAGCATCTTTACTTCTTGTCTTCATCAAGATCTATTTGTCAATTATTCATCTCATTGAAAATGAAATTGACTCTATACCCATTTGACAGGTATGGATGATGAAAATGACGACAAGTTGCCACTACACGAGATATTAGATGACAAACTGAGAGTTCGATATTTTACGGAATATCTTGCCTCACTTTCCCTAGCAATTAAGTAAGTCTGGCCACTTTACTTTCTGTTTATGAATGAATCATCTGCATGAGTTAGTTACTCTTGCCTCTTTTATTTCTATTTTTTACTAATGAATGAATAATCTCATTGTTAGTTCCATATTTCTCTGGAATGCGAGATTGTTGATGCATGTTTTCAGAGAATGCCAAAGAAGGAAAAAAAAAAAAAAGGCTTTCAAGTCTAGAGCTAAAAACTCTTATATTAGGATCAAAATTATATAAAATTTCTTTTATCTATACTATCAAATTTATCCTCAAAATTAACATATGTGACAAAATATTTGCATGATCAATCATGTGAAAGAGAGAATGTAGAGAAAACTTTTTAAAATCTCATGTGTCATCTTGTGATTGGTGAAACTTGTAGCAAAAAAGGTAAACTAACTTATCCTAAAACTTTCTCTATATTTAGTTACCAAAAAAAACTTTCTTTATTTTACCATGTCTAACATCTTGTGATTGGTGAAACTTGTAGAAAAAAAGGTAAACTAACTTTTCCTAAAACTTTCTCTTTATTTAGTTACCAAAAAAAAAACTGTGTTTTATCATGTCTAATTGTCATTGCCCATGAAGTGGAGTGTAAGATAGACATCTCAATACATGAATTTATAAAAAATAATCATCCTGTGAAATAAAGCATTTTTTTTTTTTTATTCCTTATGGTATCTAGGTGAAATCTTTAAAGTTTAAAGACAAAATGTGAGTTCAAACTTCAAAGTTGAACAAAAAATGACCTAAAGTTGATTTGAATGGGCAGGGATGGAGTTGATGTGAGGGGATACTTTGCATGGTCATTATTGGACAACTTTGAGTGGGCTCAAGGATATACCAAACGCTTTGGATTAGTGTATGTGGATTACAAAAATGGGCTCACAAGGCATCCTAAATCTTCTGCATATTGGTTCTCAAGGTTCCTCAAAGCTAATGAAAACAAAGAGGGTAAAGAAGATTAGTAATTTACCATTATTGTTCTCATTATCTGCATTTGGCATCTCTATTCAGGCTGCTATTATGGAATTCTTCTTGTAATTGTTTCTGGAGGATTTAATGTTCGGCTTGCCCAGGGAATATGTATGTTAAAAACTTAACATTTGCAATAACTTATAATAATTTGCTCATGTTTATTTGCTTGCTTGGTTTTTTCAAAGTTAAATAATGTTAAGTAAATGGAGACTATTGAAAGCAATTAAGAGTGTGATCATTCTAGGTATAATAAGCAAATCGTTAAATTATTTAAACATTCGTTATTCAGTTTATTCTAATAACTAAGATATAGTTAATTAATTAATTAATTAAAATTAAATTTGAGAAGAGTTATTAAGATTCTAATATTTTCTTGAAGTGAAAATTTTCAAAATTTTCCTTAAGTTATTTTTTGTACAACTTGGAGTCACAAAATTTCTTGGGTAAATTCATAGAACTGGATTCATTTACTTTTTATTTGAATCCAAACTTGGGTCCATACAACGAAATTTACATGTGCACATACACTATGTATAGTTTGATCATCTCCCATCTTTACACAAACAAGAAAAAGGTACACATCAAAGCAAAAAAATTTTCAGTCCAAAAAAAAAGCAATAAATCTAGAAATTTTAAAAGAAAGTTACATCAGTTATCATAAATAACTAAACATCTACATAATTATTATTTTATGACACTCATATTTTCTCTTGTTTCTTCTTTTTTTCTCACTTCCTTTTTTTTTTTTGAGCCAACTTCTTTTCTCACTTTATTCCACAAGAATGCACAGAAATAAAATTTAGAAGATCCAATCCTCTGGGTACTTACAAATTGTACACTATAACACCAACAAAGTCCTCATATCATCAACAGAGCTTGAAGTCATATTCATGAACATTGTGATTTATATTTTTTTTACTTTGAGTTAGTTCATAAAATAGTGTATTGACATTGGAAAAGGCATGTATAGGTTTCTCCTAACTCAGCATGCATGATGCATCAATTCCATTTGACAGATAAGGTTTGACTTAATCATATTCATGACGAACATAACTATAACTTACCGCCTCATGATATATGTTAGATGACAAACTCAGTTGGCTATTTCAAGAAATTACTAAACATTTTTGTAAAAATATATTTATAGGGATACAATGTATATAATAGTCATTATTTATGTTAATTTCTTTTATGTATTACCTTTTAAATTCAAAAGTTGAAAAAAAAAAATACTTCAATGGTGCTGGCGGATGTTGTTCTCAACCATATAATATGTTTAGAGTATTTTTCAAAAAAAAAAGTGCATAATGGAAAAATCAAGAAAGAAACCCACAATAAATGCAACTCTGTCTAGGACTAGAAGGATAATAATTACATATATTATCTGAAGTTTATCTGATAATGTCATTCTCATTATGAAAATACAACTTTACTATTACTCCATAGGCACTAATGATAATCTTTAAAAAGTTACAAAATAATCAATAAATGACAATTGAAGGATTTTTAAAATATGTTGATCGATTTAGTCTATTTTTTTCAAATACTGTCACACACCAACTGAAACTCCAATATGAGTTCATCAAAGAGACTTCTCTCGATTTATTGATCAGAGGAGATCAATTCTGTATAACCCTTTTCTTGAATTGTATAAAAAAATAAAAAAGAGTTTCTTTGGATCACTGTACTAAATACTTTGAAAAAGAAAATCCACAACAAAACAAAAAAAAAGTCATTAACTAATGAATTCTATCATTCCTTCCTCGAATTCTTATACCAACACTACAAGATCCTTCTATTATTCTATATCATCTTATTTCTTTTAATAAAAAAAAAATCTTCATGTCTCAATGAAAATTGCTACACGATTGCACGAAAATTGAACAGAAAGAATGGTGGCTTGCAAGTTGCAACTCTGCCTCACAATAAAATAAAACAATGATGGGAACTCAAATGAATATTCCAAAGTGTGTATGCAAAAATATACATATATACACACAGTTGGACACTTCCACGAGGCAATATTTTGCCTCAATTTGCTCTTTGATTTCTCTTCCAAAAAGTTCTTCATACTCCTTCCTATACAAATATTCAGTGGTGAACCCAATTTTGAATCTCTGTTGGAAGAGGTGATCACTTTAGTGTCCAATGCCTCCAACATAATTACTTCTAATGAAAGAAACTTGTAGAAAACAAATAAAAAATCCAACAAAGAGTAGGCATTCGGATTATTTGGGTACGACCCGTATTAGGTGATTTTTCTCAGTCTTTGACAAAAAAAATCGACAAGGCTTCATTGTCTTGACCAAGACTCAAGAATCTGTACAGTGGAAGTAACCTAGATGGGTTGAATTGTGCATAACACTAAGTCCTGAATCGCCGTGGCACTCGTGGGGTTGGCGCAGCCACGTCACGGCCGGATTTTATCAATGAGAGGCGGTCCTTGATTGTTGTATCAAATAGTCTATTTTCTGGGTTCTCTGCATAGCAGACATAGTAACAACTCACACAGGCTTGAGGGACTGCCATGGCAATCCTTGTCTGCGATGTCAACAAATTAACAAAATCAATTTTTGAAGGATGACTAGTAACTACAAACTAATACTATTTATAACCTTACTGGGGCATGTGACAAACAGATTAATAACTGAGAGATAGATGCCAATAATGATTTGGTCCTTGAAAGATGACAAATTTCTCAATTTAGTCCTTGAAAGATAAAAGTATAAAATTTAGTCCTTAAAAGATGCAAAAGAAATCAATTTAGTCCTTTTATTTAGTTATTAATTAAAAAATTAATGGTAAATATGATTTTCTAGTATAAATGTCAGAAAAATTTAGATCAGTCATCAAATTTCAGTTAGTATCTTTAACAAAAAAAAAAACCGAATTGATTGTAATGACATATTTCAATGACTAAATATTATGATTTTATCTTTGAGTGACTAAATTGATGAGAAGTTTATCATCTTTCAGAGACCAAATCTTTC
This sequence comes from Chamaecrista fasciculata, assembly GCA_003254925.1. Lineage (NCBI taxonomy): Eukaryota > Viridiplantae > Streptophyta > Magnoliopsida > Fabales > Fabaceae > Chamaecrista > Chamaecrista fasciculata. Next base: position 177,821 of record QANZ01000439.1, on the reverse strand, counting down.
ATTTACTCTAACAATTTCATCATCAAGTAATAGTATAGAAAATAGTGAAATGATGATTTTAAGGGGTTTTAGTACCAACCAGAAGGTATCCAATGAAGAAAGTGAGAAGGGATAGGGTGGCTGTGAAACTTTGCTGCACTTTGTGAGTCCATGCAGCCACCACAATAACACAGATAGATCCACTGCAAACTCCAGTGAGAAAGCAAATTGAGCTTGTTATATCAGAATCCACTATCTCTTCCATTTCTTGTTTCTCAAACAAGGCCCAAGTGTCTTGGGATGCCATCACAAAACCTTTTCCATATGCAGCAATCTGCACAAACACAGTGAAAAAGATAACCCCCAAATAGCCCAAGTAGTTATATGATCTGCTTCCAAATTGATCAGCTTTGGTTTAATGGTACACTGATACTATAGTTATTTCTAGGGTTAAAATAAACCGTCACAATTGCACTAGTTACTATTACAACGGTTATTTAAAAATTGTCACAAATCCGAAGTTTTAGGACGGTTAGAAGGTAACTGTCATAAAATCTAAAAGGTTTTGCAACGATTAAGTAGTATTTTACTATTTTGTGACGGTTGTAAAGCTTCAGTCACAATTCTGTAATATTTTTCTAGGGCTGAAGTATCCAAATTTGAATCCCATCCAAAGCCCAAATAAACCAAAGGAAAAAAAAAAAAGGTGGTTTTAAAACATCAACTATCCATATTGATTGCAGTTACAGGTAAAGCAATAATGGGAAGGAGGACCACATAGAATTTCAGAAGCTTTCAAATGGTGGCAGTTCAGGTGATTTCAGAGCAAGATAATCTGACAAGCCTATAGGAGGGACCAGAGAACAAAAATTTCAAAGAATATCATATAAAAATAAATAAATAAATAAATAAAAAGATGTAAAAATCAGACGATAATGGAAACAGAACAAAGGCATATTTCATCTTTTTCCCAATTTGGTACCATCTTAGCATAATCAATAAGCTATGCTAAAAAACAAACTTAATTTGAACACTGCTGTGAGACTTAAGATTCATAGGGGAAATGAAATTAGATTAAACTACCAATTTAGTCCTTGAATTATGTCAGTGTTGTTATTTTAGTCCTTGAATTTTTGAAATGTTTGATTAAATCCCAAAAAATCCATGAGTCATTGTAATTTAGTCCCTCCAGAGACTGAATTGTACTTTGTTATTGTTGGATTGTTCATGGAAGGACTAACTCGTAATGAGTTATGAATTTTCAGAGGCTAAACCAAACATTTCAAAAAATCAGGGACTAGAATGTCAGTCTACTCAATGAAATTATATGTGCCAATTAGTTATCTTCACATATGGTACCTGTACATAGGCCCAGCCATTGCCATTTCTGAAAATGGACTGCATGACTCTGAGGCAACAATGAGCACAACAAAACAAGAATTCATCCTCTCCCTCAAGCAGATTCAAAGCTCTAGCAACAACTCGTAGGGTTTCGATCGCTGGAACAAAGAGCGACCCCAAACAAGCACTTCCCAGATTTCGGGTCAAAGCTCTTAGAAAGCAAAAGTGAGTGCTTGCTTGCATTCCCCTTAGATAATACAAGGCAATGACTCTACTAACAGTGATATTAACCACATTCCTCATGACTTCTGTAGTCCAAGCCAAACTCAAGACCAATGCAAAGATGATCAAAGGAGGGAAATAGAAATTCAATGATCCAATCACAGCCAATATCCATAGAGACATCCACAAGAATCCAGCCCCAAGCATATAATAAGTGGGGTGGTTTAAATCCGGGAAGTTTGATGCAGGTTTAAGCGATAAACTCAGGACCTTACCGCAAAACTTGATTCTACGGTTAACCCAACAAGCGTATAAGCCATTTCCTATGGAGAAAGCAACAAAGGAAACTCCAACACCATCAGTAGGAGGCTTTTGGAAACATAAAAGAAGGATTCCAGCGGATAGAGACATCACAAAAGAACACCACAGCATGAAATGAACCATAAATGCAGGCGATTTTCTGAATGCTTTTTGCCATATGAATGCAAGTGTGATGCTCATAAGAGATGCAGCTTCCACTTGGGGAAGAAAGTATTGCACTACTCTTTTCTCTTTTCTTTTGATGGAATCTGATGCTAGGATTAGTCCTTGAATTCCCTTAAATACAAGAAAACAAACCAGGGAAACAACTAAAAGCATGTGAAGAAGGAAGAGAAAGAGGGATATCTTGTTGGTATATTTTCTGGAATTCAAAGTCACCGATTGCTGCTGAAAAAAAAGAAAAAAATAAAGTGATTAATCATTTGTGACACCTAAAATTTTAAACTAATTGAAAGAGGTGAAGAATTTCATGAAGGCTTCAACACAAACAAGTAAAGATTGCTCTGCTCAAAAAAAAGGAACGATCCATATAAAAAACCAAGACTAATCATTCAAAAATTCACATATAAATGAGTGAGAAATTTAACATAACTTACACCGTGTAATTAAACTACTGAAAAGGATTCAAGAATTTCATGTGGGCTTTATCACAAACATGTATAGAAGCAATAGACTAATTATCAGCTGAACAAGCCATTTCTCTGCAATTGTAAACAGGACAGAGAAAAAGAGAGAGAGAGATTACTTGGTGTGGGGTTATTGGAGTAAAACGAGGTTGAGAATGTTGAGACTGAAAAGGAGAAGGAGAAGAAGGAGGAGGATTTGAAACTCTGTTTGTACGGCCATTAACCACAATCCTCAAAGGGTTAGTGGGGTTTAATCTCTGGAATCTCGAGAGCTGAAATTCTTCACCTTCATTCTTATGATTCTCACTATCATCATCCTTACTACTATTATTGTTCATCTCAATCACTTTCTCTTCTAAACCCACTTCCCCTTTCTCCAAATCCTTCGCATCAGCTCCATTTTCTCTCTCAACAACCTACACAAACCAGAAAAATGAAAAAGTGAAAAAAAAAATTTAAGATTTAGAGCTCAAAACACAGAAATCACGCTAAGAATTAAGAACCGTTAGCATACAGTTGGAGGTTCTGTAGCACCCATTTAGCCGTTGAAGCGTTTTCTGAAACTGAAAGAAGAAAAAAAAAAAAAGGAAGGTGGTCGAAAATGGAAGAAATGGAATGGTGGTTTTGGTAACGTGGGGACGCTAATCCTACTATTTTGTATAACAACTCTTGCGTCTTGAATTTTCATTTCGTTTCAATTTTATGACCTTTGCAAATCATTTGTTGCTCAAGTACACAAAATTATTATTATTATTATTATTACTACCATTCATAACGATATACGTGTTTGGTGAGGTGGGGTAGCAAAAGTGCAAAGTGCCTCTTGAGTCTTGAATGGATTATTTTAAAAGTGTATTCAAAATTCAAAGTCATAAGACTTAGTAGACAGACTTAACTCCAACATTGTATTTTTACCATAAAAAAGAAATTCAAACAAACCAAGCGTGATTGGCCTAATAGTCGAGTTCACTGGATCGCTTAAACAAGATTGAAAGTTTGAATCTCGACTTATGTATGCAGCAATCAATTAGCTAACGACTAACCCTTAAATGAAACACAAATCCGCGAAGAATTAGTCTTTAACATATCGAGCTAAGAATACCTTAGAAGAAAAATAAAACTCGAACATTGTATTTCAATTTTGAAGGGGCTTTACATCTAATACATCCCACCTTAAATCAATAAAATTAATTATAAATATTTGTCAATGTGGGTTGGCACAAGTGGTTAAGGATCCGGACGAAAAATATTTGTCTCATCATAGGCAAGGGTTCGAATCCCCCTGAAGCCACTTAAATCCACTCGATCACTTAAATCCTTTAGGTTGGGCCTTTGTCGGCTTCTCCGACATGCTTCTGGCGCCCTGCCCGACTATTCTGGGAGTACCTACCCTTACTACCACTTTTTTGTACCAAAAAAAAAATAAACAAATGTTTAGTAAACTCAACGTATGTATCATAAATCATAATCAAACCACATCACCCCTAATGCTTGCTTTGGCGTTGAGCTTTCTAAAGTAATGTTTTAGATAAAATTGATCTTTAAAAAATTGATTATTAAGTGTATGTATGTTGTTTAATTTTATATATACAAATTATCTAAATTATTATATTGTTTAATTTTTGAAGAAGTTAATTTTCTTCCCATTAACTTATTTTGAGTCGCGCGTGGAGTACACGAACCAGTGGCTGCAGAACAAGTAAGTTGGAGACGTGAGGTGAGAGTGGGGTTTTTGATGAATGTGCGTGAGGTGTATGGTAAAAGGTGTGGTCCACCAATCAGATTAAAATCAACGGATGGGATTGATGATTCGATAATTCCGAATTTATAAATTATTAAGAATTTATATTCCGCAAGAAAGAGATAGAATTAGAATTAGACACGTACATTAAAAGGCATAAGTAGGCACTCCACTACTACCCAACTTCTCAGGCTGTGATTTATTTATATATTTTTTATATTCTTATCAAAATAATAATATTTAAAATATATAAAGAGAAGTTACGAGCCGTGCAAAGATGCAACACTAAAATACGTGAGTTGTTTGTTATATAATTCATGAGTCATGACAAAGTAATTGATTCATGCATAATATGTACTAAAATATTTTTTAATTATATTATAAAAAAGGACACTGATAAAGAAAACATCTAAACAAGATTAGTGATTTAGTATCAAGTTCATTAAGTATTAAAATACTAGCTCAGATTAAGGATTAGAAAGAAAATTAAACAAAAATATTCTTTGTTGGGGTTGTTGGGTTAAACTTAGAGAAGCTTTGAGATGGATGAGGACATATACGTCATATCAGAATGAGTGACACAGATCAAATATGAGTTTGTCTTTGTCTTTATCCCTTTCATAACTAAATCCCAAGCAGCAAAGCAACAAATAAATTGAAACAATTGTTTTTAATTTCCATGAGAATGAGAAGAAGAAGATCAAACTTTTAATAGATTAATATTTCTTACCAAATATTAATAAAAATGTGTCCATACAAATTCTTACCAAATAATATTTCTTTCATGGGCTTTAATATTTCTTTTGAAACAACTATTCTGGCAACAATATGAAGCACAGCATTAAATGGATAACAACAGAACTTTCTTAGTGGATCAGAAGAAAATATATCAAAACTTCCTCAACAACTTCTCTCACGTAATCTAACTTATCCCTAAAAAATAAACAAAAGGAAGAAACTCAGACCAATATATTCCACACACTCCCTATCAAGGTAAAGAAAAACGAAACCACAACATCAAAATTGCTTATACATTTCACAGCAGAGGATCTCACAGTGTGCATCATCACAAATGACATAGCATCCTGTTAACTCAAATATCCGTCATGACAATGACTATTTCTTCGCCGCACTTGTGGATTCTGGTGGAGGTTTAACAATACTAAGTTGGCCGCCATCTTTCTGAGCAACAGTCGCAGCTTTGATTTCGTTGCACTGGTTGATGAACTTACTTACTTCCTGGTTAAACCAAAGTTAGAAGGAAGAAATCAATAATTTGAATAGCTTAAAAATATTTATAGATAGGAAGATAAACAGATCTGTAAGGTCCTACTGGTAATATTAGTACAGAAATTAGCCTCCTTAATGTTCTTCCATTCATGTACATTAAAAAGCACAACCTATATACCCCACTCTAGAAACTGGTTCTACATAATTATCCAAAACAAAAGCAATAATCATCTAGTTTGATTGTAATCATCCAATGTTGCCCCTCATTAAACTAGCCCAGAGGCATCCAATCATAAATTATAGTACAGCAACATATGTAGTGTTTAATTGCAATTTGGAATGCCATTTCGTGTCATATATGCACCAGACAAGATAATTGGTCCGACTTGAAGTTAAAGTTCTTTCTAGGGAAGTTTCAGTTGAAAGCAAAGCTGGATACTATTGATCAGAATGGATCAAGGACTGTAATTTCCATTTAACACACACACACATATATATATGGGTAAACATACAACATGATCCTGAAAGATACACTTAAAAGTTTAGATCACACACTTTAGTTCAATACAATTTAGTCCCTTAAGTCTATTTTATAGGAAACTAACTTGCAGGGACAAAAAGAACAAGGATTAAATAGTATAAACTAACTTTCAAAGGGATTGAATTGTAACTCATGGTATCCTTCGGAAACTAATTTATACCAATACCACAGATCTTTTATCATACTATTTTCTTTCAAAAATTCTGAACGATTATTCGAAATTTAAAACCCAAGTAAAACCGTGTCCTCTAAAGAACTCCAATTCGTAGCTTACTACCTTCTAAACAAACTTAATCAGAAACCCAGATTAGAAATATAATTTTCTATTCTCCCAAAGAGCAATGCGATTCTTAAACACGCATCTTCCTAGACATCCCAAAAGAACCCCCAAACAAGAGAGTAAAGGCATGTGCGTAGACGAAGAAATAAACAAGAAAACTCACTCGATCAGTGTCCATATCCTTTGTAACCTTGGATGGCTTCACAAATCTCTTCCCTGCGAAAACGGAAACCAACTATAATAGCTCTTCCAGATAAAACAGAGAAAGAGAAAGGGATGAAAAGAAGTAGTGAAGATACCTTTGCGAGTGGGAGGAGCTTTTCCATGACGATTGGGTGGAATTGATTTCTTCTTCTGCTTCCCTTTGAAAAGGTTAGCCTTCTGCGTCATCCCTCTCTGCTTCTGCTCGCTAGGGTTAGGGTTTTAGTTTGCGTGCAATTTTTGAATTGGGAATTTCACAAATTTCTATTTACACTTCCATTTGCAGCGATAAATGAATTTTCTTTTCTTTCTTTTTTTTTTTTTCTGTTTTGTCAAAGGAGCGATGAATGATTGATGAAAAAGCACTAATGACATCCCTAAATTTTACACTAATTATCAATTTCGTCCCCAATCTTTTATTGTTGTCAATTTCGTCCCAAATGTTTTATATTTTGATCAATTTTATCCCATGACTAACTCTTTTTAATAAATTAACACATATTACATTTTGTTATTCAATCTGAGTTCAAATTTGACTTTTTTTTTTTATCAATTTCATGTTATATATCATTAGTCACGTAAATTTTACTGTTAAAATTTAGTTAAAGTAAGAGTAAAGAATAAAATTGACTAAAATGTGAAACATTGAGGACAAAATTGACAATAAAAAAAAGATTGGGAACAAAATTGACAGTTTATGTAAAATTTGGGGATGAAATTAGTATTTTGGCATGATTGATTCATTGTCTTGATATTGTTTTGTTTTTTTGGGTTAGTCTAAGATGCAAAGTTTAATTCTTGACATGGGATGCAATTGCGATGTGGCATAATTATAGCCATTGATGTAATTTAATGTTGAAAAATAATAAAAAAATAATAATTTTTTCAACCAATCAAAACTGTGTATGGAGTCACATCATGAGTTACATACAACTAACTCTTCCACGTGTCATTATGTTATTGGTTCATGACCCATAAGTAACAATCAAATATAAAGACTAGGCGTTGGGCTCTTACATTATGGGCTTTAAGCCCATCGTTAATATTTTCTCTAAATTGTTGAGAAAAAGTGTAAACTAACAAAATGGTCCCTCAAAGATATATTAAACTACAATTTAGTCCCTTAAAGATAAATATGTCATATTAAGCTTCTGACAGTTGCAATGATTTGTCTATTTCATAAAATGGGGAGGGGATCCTCTGTCGTACCGCACGGTGTGCGGTGTGGCAGAGGCCAATAGGAGAGCGCCACGTGGCGCCACGTGTGCAGACGCGCCCATGTGGCACTCCCCTATTGGTCCCTGCCGCACCGCACACCGTGCGGTACGGCAGAGGATCTGTAGCCTTTATGGAGAAGCCAATTTCAACAAACAAGTACGTGGAGGCCCAAAAATGTTAGAGAATCAGTAGTTTAAAGGTAGCTTAGAGCTAAACCAACCAATATTTTTGTGGTTGATGTGCTTCCATTTGTATTGGATTATACATAGAACCAATAACATGCCATCTAATAATTTATATACACATTAGCTTGTTTTGTAGGTGTGTCATCCTTATGCTTGGATATATTAATCTTCTTTGTATTGACTCTAAACAAAATAAATTAAGTTTATATATTAATTATTAAAGAATATTTTTAATTTTATTTTATTATTATAAGATTTATTAGTTTCTTAAAAATCTAACTACAATCAACTGGATCTATTTATTGAAGATATTAGCTGATATTTAATTACAAAGTCAATATAATTATAAATTTTATTAACATAATACTTAACAAATGATGTGAGAAAAATGATATTTGGTATTAATTATCTCTTATTATCTTTAATAGATAAAATAAATTGATTATTATTGTATATTTTAAAATTAAATTTCATAATATATCTTTAAAAATTAAATTAAGAGATTTATCATGTTCAAAAATTAAAACATTAATTTTACTTTAATTGTATTAAAAAAATTACTTTGAAATTAATATAAATATTACCAAAACGTTTTAGAAGATACACTATAAATGAAAAAGACATATTGCATTCCACTTGTAAAATTATAGGGCATGCTAGAATCAATAATCAATAATTAAGAAGAAAAGTCAGGCCAAAAAAAATAATTAAGTAGAAAAGACAATAAAAGAATTGTTGTTGATAAATATACTAACTTAGTCGTGATCGTGAGTGGCATATATGCATCCAAAAACATGTGTAGAATTATCCATAAGTATTTTCACATGTAATTATATATATATAATTATCTTGTGTGTATCTATAAATATCTCTTCATAGAAAAATGGTAGCCAAAGAATTAAATCAGTCACGAGTCATGAATCTAGACTCATCGAACACAAAATACAATTCGTGTCAATATTATATGCAACTTTCACTTCAATTGTGTATTTGTGTACACATAAATTCATAAAATGTAAAAAGATATTTTCTTGTTAACAAAATTGAAAGAGAATTTGTAGCCTCTATTATTGAAGAGGGAAGACCCACCTCAAAACGACATATCATTGTTTTCTTGTGAGTTGCGTTTTATTGTGTCTACCTATAAAAACCATGAATGAATGGCTTATAATGCATTCCAAGTTACACTCATTTTGGTCATGACACGTGTCACTCTAAGTGCTTACGTGTGATCTTTTCCATGCTGCTCATTGGTCCCCATTTCTATTAATTTTATTCACCACCAATTTCGAATTAAGTTGATTCTATTTCTAGGATTTGGATGTACACTTAATTAATAGCTATCATAAATTATTTTAGTATGAAATCTAATTACATGTTTTTTCTATATAAAACAAAGGTGCAGTAATTTTTTCGGAGTATAAAATTTATGTGTTTTTTCTTTTCAGTAGTATGCTCCAGCTTAGTAGCTAATTGAAGAAGTTAAAATAGGAACGCAAGAACAATATTTTTTTTCTCTTTCCTTTATACTTCTTCAGTTTTTAAAATAAGACAATATTATTTTATTTTATAGAAAATTCATATAACATTTGGAAGATCCCTCAAGTATTAATTTTATATACTTTTCTTGTTTAGAATGTGTGAAAGTTCAATTTCAATGTCACCTTTACCTTTATTTGAAAAGCAAAAATCATAAATAAATTCTATTTATTAAATGATAAATTCTAATAGAATTACCCACGAGTATTTTGTGTAGTGGTTGGCGTGTTACACTATAGGTGATAGGATTAGGGATGATCATTGGTAAGGTATAAATAGGATACTATGATACTCGACCCCGGACTCGAATGTAAGTGGGTATCAAATCAATCCCCATACCCATACCTGCTGAGTAGCCTAATCCCCATACCTGGACCTAAACCCAGAAAAATTTTAAAATAATTTATTTTTTGTTGATATAAAACTTATATTTATCTAATTTTTTACATCTATAACTACTAAAAATTAAAAAAAAAATCATAAATAAGAATGCATTAATAAAATATTTCAATATTTATGAAGCATTTAATATTTTTTAATAAAAAGTGTTAAAATAATATATTTTTATATATAAAAATAAATATTTATTATTATTAATGGGTATATGCGTTAGGTACGAGTAAGGTACCACTTTAGCCGGACATGGACCCATTAAGTTTGGGTTTGGGTACGGGTATAGGATAAATTTCAGAGTCTCATTCGATGGGTATTTTAATCATCTCTAAATAGGACCTAAGTTCGCCTTAAAGTCGATATTGTTGGAAGGGTCAACTATTTTGTCTCTATTGCTCGAATAAAATTAGTTTTCATTTACTATGAGAAATACTTATCACATTAACAAAAATAAATAAATAAATTTTAATAAAATTAAAAATTAATGGTTAATTATCAATCGGCCAATATGAATGAGTGGTGTGGTTTTTTTTTTTCAAAATAAAAAATGTTATTCACAAATTTTGTTTTTTTTTAGTTGGTCAAATTCTTAGCCAATAAAATCCAACATCTTTTGGTATTTACAATTAAACTAGAATCTATTTTTGTCTTAAAATTAAATTAGATTCTTCTTTTTTTTCAGAACCAAATTAGATTGAGTCCAAGTAGAAATAGTGAAATACACACACCAGAGTGTTCTGTAGACGAATAAAAGGCCTTTCTTTTCTTATCATCTCTCTCTTCCAGAATCTCTCTCTCTTCACCAATCACCACAATCTTCATTAATTTTCTTTGCAATTTCGTCCTTCCATGGCTACTTCTACTACTACTACACCTTCATCCCTCATGTTAAGACCTCGCGCTTCTCCCATTTCCGTGTACAATCAAGACCTCAACAATCCTTCGCTTCGCTGCTTCAATCCCAACAAGCCTCTCTCTAGAACTTTCTCTTTCTACCCTCTCGTTCTCAAGTCCAGAGCTCGAAACTCGCGTAGTAAATGCGTCCATGCTCATTTGCGCAAAGAACCTAATTCTAGGTCTTCCCATTTGGTTGTGGCTGCTGTAGCTGCGGAGAAGGAGATAGTGGAAGCAAGTGATGATGGATCGGCCGAAAATACTGTTATTACCAAACCCATGTCCAAAAAAGGGAAGGCTGCATTGCCTCTCAAGAGAGACAGGGTATGAGTGAAGTTTGATTGTTGGGTTTTTTTTTTTTATGCTATGAATAACGTATTATTCAGTAACTTGATTGTTGGGTTTTTCGTTGGTTTAGGTTTTCTTTACCGCTGAGGGATTTCCGTTTCAGAAATTAGGGGCCCTTTATAAAGAAAATGTATGTCTAATGCTTTTCCTCTTGCTCTTTTCATATGGTACTATCACATATATGTAAATATAAATATGTTGGTTTCTGGGGCAGATTATAGCTGCTAACGGTATTGGGTGTTTCATAAATGATGAGTACTCATTGATTGCTACCTGAAATTGGTTTTTTATTTGACTAGGAGTCTAGGTCAGGTTTTTTGGTTGCCATTATTCTTATGCTAATAATTTACCAGTTTATACTTTCAGATTTGTATGCTTCATGAGTTTCTGCCTATGGTCAGATTTTGAGTGTTAGAAGGAAGCTCATTATTTTCTCTTAAAACTGATGAGGTTATTGTTAGTCTTTGAATATTATGTATTTGTTATAATGTGATTTTCCCTTCAAAGCTAATTATGGTTTTATTGTGTTATCAGACTAGGTCTAAGAGGTTCTTAGAGATTCAAAGATTGAGGGAGAATATAAAAGAGTATGATTTGAAGACAGCAATCTCTTTGCTTAAAGAAACTACAAATGCAAAGTTTGTAGAAACAGTAGAAGCCCATTTTCGCCTCAATATTGACCCTAAATATAATGATCAACAATTAAGAGCAACAGTGAGTTTTCTGCACTTTGCTTGATTTTGTTACTCTTAAGTACTTTGTAAACTTGTCATTACATTACGAGCATAAATTTTGATTTTCTTTTCATCCATTCTTTCTTAACAGGTAAATTTGCCCAAGGGAACTGGAAAGCCTGTCAAAGTGGCCGTTCTTACTCAAGGTTCTTCAGCTATTCAATGTTCTTTCGCACGTTTGATTAGTTTCAGTTTTCTATATCAAACAGAAATGTATTATTACCTCTTTGCAATGACTGTACCTTAAAACATCTGTGTCCACTATATGAGAATGATGTTTTTCTTCCTTGAATTGGTGGACGTTTAGCTGTCCCAGTATGGACATGGCTCAACTTCCATGTTGCTGCATGCATAAGGATCATCTCATACTAGATACCATATTTTCAGTTGATTAATATTGGGAAACCCTCGAAAAAGTTGACCCAAAAAATGTTAATGCTTTTGTATATTCAATGCTTATTAAAATTCTGAAATAATTTTTATAATTGAAAATAATGTCCCAGATAACAGACAGTCAATTGCCACTCAGAATAATCTATTTCGTGTTGTTTTGGCTCTAATAATTCAAAGTTTATTATCATAGGTGAAAAGTTCGATGAAGCAAAAAATGCAGGAGCAGATTTGGTGGGTGGAGAGGATCTAATAGAGCAGATAAAAGGAGGATTCATGGAATTTGACAAATTAATTGCTTCTCCAGATATGATGCCCAAGGTTTTGCTCTGATTACTTTGTTTTAGCCAGTCTTTAACTTATCTGTTTCAATACTTTTGAACTCAGTATCAGAATGACAGAATTTGGCTGACTTATTTGCTAATTAAGTTCTCCTAAAGTGAAATGAAAATCGCCGTAATTGGTTGCAATAAGTGTATGATTTGTAATCTAGGGATTGCTATGCTCATCATGTGTCAATGTGGTTCGTACCAGGTTGCTAGCCTAGGGAAAATCCTTGGTCCAAGGGGACTAATGCCTAATCCTAAAGCCGGTACTGTAACGGCCAATATTCCTCAGGTATATTATCGGCTTTACTTGTTCTTGAGAGTGTGCGTGTATATATTTGAATTTGAATGCATACATCATGCATTCCTACAGAATGAAAAAAAAAAATTCTTTTCTATGTTCACCTATTTCTTTTTAAAGTCTGTATGGAGAAATTTTGTGGTCTTTCGATGTTTTGCTTGTGATAAAGAACCAAATCCTCTGTTTTCTGAGTGTCAGGCTTCAATACAAACACAAACTGAGTGCCTTTAAATTAATGTTTTCAGGCTATAGCAGAATTCAAGCAGGGAAAAGTTGAATACAGGGCTGATAAAACTGGAATAGTGCATTTACCTTTTGGAAAAGCCGACTTTTCTGAGGAGGACCTTCTTGTAAACTTAACCGCTGCCATAGTAGGTTCTAACCTGATTATCTTGAATAATTGCTTTTCACTCACAAATGGGATTTTCATTCACTGTCATCATTTTTTACAGAAATCCATAGAAGCTAACAAACCATCAGGTGCTAAAGGAGTATACTGGAAAAGTGCACACATCTGCTCAGCAATGGGACCTTCCATAAGGTTAAATATCAGGGATATGCTTGACTACAGATTTCCATCAAATATATGAAGTATATAGCACAAATTGTTGCACCTGGAATGCGACGCCTGTAAATTCTTGCTTTTGGTTCAACTTATCAGCTTTCTGAGTGGGTGCCTCAGCCAGATCATGCCAGAACTTGCCAAATATCTAATTAGTAGGCAAAGTTACATATAAGCACAGGGATGAACATAGAGATATACTACTTTGGTTCTTATATCTTTGTTAAGATCTGGCCCCAAAAAGTATGCACACTGCCTTTGACCCCAGATGAGGATAACCTTGTATTTTACTTCAACACTAATCCAAGTAAATTTTCTTTCTTTTTAAAACTATATATAGTTGTTAACTTGAGGTGCTTCAGCTTCTGTGTTCATTGCATTAGCAATTGATATGAACAATATTGGCCATCGTGGGGAAAATTTCAATATTTTTTGTGAGCATGAAAATCTTACATTCCAAAGTTCATGGCAAATGAAACAGTATCCAGATGAGTAAATAAAGTCATTTTTGTTAAATGCGTCATATGGCTTTTCTTTTCTTTTGTTTTTGCCACTTTTAATGTCGTACTATTCTTTTAGAGGACTCAAAGGAATTAATAATAACAAACTAGTATATGCTTTGGAGTTAAAGAAGAATAGTTACTGTAACTTTTGAGAATTCCTTATTTTGACCAGATTTTTTTTTCCCTTTTAAGGGCGCGCAGGTAAGGGTTGGATTACAAAACGTGAAGAATAACATTAAAACTAGATTTGAAATTCAATAGTTACTTACATAATTACATAGGGAAGTGTGATCTAATCATGAATTCATGGCTCATCAAAACCAAAAACAAAAATACTTACACAATTGAGAAGTTGAAGTGGATGACAACAAAACGAGCCAAATCATAGCTGTTAAATACTAAATAAAACGCCAAAGCGAAACCAAAAACATGGAAACTGAAGTGACGACCCTACTTTTATTCTGAGTGGAGTCTCTATACTGCCAACCCTGTGATTTTTCCCCATCGTTCACCATTACTCCACACTGATTAACAAAGTTATATCCATGTCAGAACTATGAGAGAAGTAATCAATAAGTGACAACATTTTCAATAGAAATCATATTTGACAGACATTTATTTATAATAGACTTGGTCTATTAATTTTAAAGTAAATTAATTATTTAATCCCTACTAAATGACAAGTGTCTCAATTTAATCATTAAACAATGAAATTACACGATTTAGTCCCTGTAAGATACAATTATAATCAATTTGATCATTTTGTTAAAAAAACTAATAGAAATTTAATGGCAAATCTGATTATGGTTTAAAATTTTGTTAAGATTTTAATAAATAATTGAGGTTAAAAAAATCATATTTATTGTTAAATTTGAATCAATATTTTAGTAAAGGAACCAAATTGATTGTAATTGTATCTTGCAAGACTAAATCTTATAATTTTATTTTTCATGGACTAAATTGAGATATTTATCATATTTCAGGGATCAAATCATTAATTTACTCTTCATTTTAACAAAATATCTCTTAGATAACAAAGAAATACTACTTAGCATTGAAGTAAAATTACCTTTTGAGGGTTCCTGAATCCAAGGCCCATTCATTACATTCAATATACTGCACACTTCGCTGTAATTCAGATCTGGCAGCAACTTTGGGGTAAGCAAGAAACATCTGCAAAACAATTATGGAACTTAGATGCCACCAATTGAAGCAGGGGAATAAAACACAATTAACATAGGTAATAGAAAGATAATCATAAGTATGCAGAGAAGATATATTATCATGCCAATTCAAGCGTAAAATCCATGGATCTGCTAGCTCCAAATATAATGTTTCGGACAAATCTTGCATGCAATTCTTAGGTGTTTGCTACATGATTCTTCAATAAAATTTAGCATGTATGTGTCGGCTACACAAAACAAAGTAGTGTCAGTGTCAAGACTGGTGCCATACCCTTTTGAAAAAGATTAAAAAATATAGTATTGAATTGTAATAAAAACGTAGTGTTATGTTGTTTATTAATGGATCACATCACCTAACAGTTTTTTTTTTTTTTTGCCATTCCTAACAAGCAGTATTATTCCATACAGATACTAGTTTAGATCTCTTAAGGCTATTTCTATGAATTAAACATAGCAGTAGGAGCCCTAGAAAAGGAAGTTAAAAGTGCACAGATTATATTTATATCCCATTCTATCCCTTGCATTAAAGGACCTCACAATTACAAACACAAACAAGGAGTGATCTCGCCTTGCCATACCAAAAAATGATCGTAAAAAATCTGAAAGCGTTGATACTCACTGTGGTGTATTTCGCTGGCTGGCAGCTCTCACTAGTTGCTGGAACATGTTTCTTTCGTTTATTGGGTCCATGCCTAATAACACATTGTCAACAAAGGTCTGTTTCATGATGCAAAAGGTCAACCTAGAAAGAAGATACTACAAAAAGCAAGTACCTTGATTTATCTCATCAACAACTCTGAATGGGCAATTTGTAAGATCTTGAAGAGAAACAAGATAGAGAATGGTTGAAACTGATCGCTCCTGGAAAGACATGTCTCAAGATACGTAAACAGGGAAATTCTTTACAAAAGGCATCAATGTAATATGTTAATTAAAATGAACTATTTTTATTACCCCTCCGGATTGATGGTGCGCACTCAGAACCTGAAGCTCTCCTGTTGCTCTGATGATAACATCAACACAAATATATGGTGAAAAATTAGGGCACCACTTTATAGAAAGATAAGTAACTTTAACAGCATAAATAAAAAATGCACACTGCTACAAAAGTACTAAATTGGACTGTGGATTACCGACAGAAAGTTGCATGATGAATTCATTGTAAATTCTGAATATTATTTAAGTGATAAGCCAATATCAATTTTGGTAGAATTAATTTCTGTATACGAGTCTCACAAGGCTTACTGCTGAGAGGAAAGGAGAAAACATTTGCTCAGAATTTATGCAAACTGTGGAATCAATCTACCCGTGCTTGCATTGTAAGCAGTGACGGGATCATGGGGAGGTCTCTGTGATTATCATGTTAAAGACTTTTGGGTATTTATTACCTTTCTATTTTATGGTACACATTTCCCAAAGCAACTGAGACATTCTCCAGGTGCCAGAGACAAATTTAACCAATCATTGAAAATAATCAAACAAAAATAAAAAAAATTTGGCAATTAAATGTGTTCAGAATTTTCTTAAGCATTGGACCAATTGTTCCATCGCACACCAATTGCTCATATCTATTTTCCTCCACTAAATTAGACAATTACATGCATTCACAAGATTCACATTTATAAGAAAAACTGTTTCAATTAGATGAAACAAGGCTCTTTCCATCATTATTATTTTATCTGAAAGAGCTTATGTACATTTATTATCAGCAAACTAGAAAAAATTAGGGAAAACAATGGATTATTCATAATATTACTGATGAAATATTAGGCAGGAAAATTATCATTATTCATAAAGGCTTACAGCAACTTAAATAAGAAAGAAATACACGGGATTAAGTTAGAAGAGAAATATTCCTAATTAAGTTAGGAATCCTAAACCTACTTGAAAAGATAATAATAAAAATAAAACCTAATCCTATTTGAAAAAAATAATAACAGAAATAAGAAATAATTACAATTCCTAATAAATCCTATGTTTCTCAACAATTACATAATTGTGAACAGAGAGTACAGCAAGCACAATATAGTGAAGTGAAACCATACCATCCATGTTAAGCTAAACCAGGACCGAGGAAAAAATATTTCTAACCTTTAGTCTGGCAGATCAAAAAAATCTTAATAATTTCTTCTTCAAAAAGGCAGGTTTCAACCATCAGATTCAATTTTGATCTTTCTTGTAATTTATTAAGGACTTTAACTTCCATTCACATCATGATAGTGTGTGTACCAAAAAAAATAAGTTAAAAAGGCTCAGTACCTGAACTTCACTTTTATGAGTATCCCAAACTGATCAAAGTCCAAATCACGCTCATCTGAGAAGGGGGAAACATCAAAGCAAAAATGAACATGTATGAAAACTATAGTTAGATATATTTTAGATCAGCTAATTATATACCTAGTGAAACTTCTCCGGCAACAGCCATCTCTTGGAAATTGTGACTGAAAGTCTCATTTATCTGGGCTACAAGGTTTCTCAATGTTGGAAGCCAAGTCCCCTGCAAATTACTTAAAAGTTGGAGCTTCTCTAAAGAATTAATATCTCGACAATACAACCAGTTATACAAACATCAAGAGATGCTAGAAAAGTGAGGATGAAAATTAAGCCATTTTCCTGGATCCCACAAATACTGGCAGGACAGCCTTCAAGAGTCTTTGATGATCTTAAGATCCCGCCTTAAAGTCATATTTCAGGTGTAATACTCAATAAAAATGTCATTAGCTTGAATACTACAAACTATTCTCTGATCCTCAAGAATGGTTCTTTGACGTATTGTCTGAGCCTCTCTAGCAATGTGGTCCAGACTTGAATATTACAGATTACGAGTCAATCGTTTTGATATAATGAGGCAGCTCAGTCTATCCTAGGATTTTGAATGCACAAGGATCGGCTTTGATACCACTGTTACAACTTACAACCCTGGAGGAGATTCTCTCCCAAAAGACCAAGCAATTAGGAAGGCAGAACCTAAGCCCACCAAGGCATCCCATACTACCCAATATGGGAGTCAATAGGATTGTAAAAGTCACCATATCATCTTCAATTGAACAAACAAATGTCTAGAAGAAACTATCTGTTCAGTTCCTTATCCTACCTCTTTCCCCCATCTCAAGACCTTACCAGAAGACTGTGCGATGTCTATTTTTGAATTCTATCAATACTTAGATTTCATACATATGGTCAGTGTGATAACAATAGGCTATCCTTTTATACACATCTGGACAACACTTTTGTACACTTAGTTCTAACAAATCTAGATACATCGTCAAAATATTTAAATGCACGCTGCAACAGCAGTAGTATTATGCTTTAATGCAAAGTTTTCACTCACTATACAATTAAATTATTGTTGAAGCTCTACCAACTAAGTTAAGACCCATGTTTTAATATAAAGATAACATACACAAATAATAATAAAGCAGGCTAATCCTTTGCATGTTGGACACTGAGACTCCCTTATGGAAAATCGCCAAATAGAGGAATCATTAGCAACTTTCATGAAATCATAGTCCACTGCCGTATCATCTAGATAATGTTAATAAAATTGCCCATAACTCTATAAGAAAAAAATTTAAAAAGAAAAACGGAAAGGGGGTGTGTGAGATGCAGGGAGGGGGGTATTTAGAGAAATTCTAAACACAATTTCATAAAATCTTAGTACTCACCTTTAGGTTATCTACCTCAGCAAGACACCTCGTTACTTCCTTCTTATCTTCTTCAAGTTTTTTGGCCAAAGCTTCTATCTGTAAGGTCATTATAAATACAGACAATATTAAAAAAAAATGGATAAAACATTGCAAAATAAGTAAAGCTGAAGTGATACCTGACGTTCACGAGTCTCATATTGTTCTAATACATTATGATTGACAAAAAGTATAGAATTAGCTTCAGAAGTAGTATCTTGGATTGCCGCTTCCAGTTCCTCTATAGTAGTGGGCATCTGCGTTAAAAAAAACACCAGAGATATGTTAGCGTGCTTGCTGATTACAAAACCATCCAATGGTAAAACCGGAAAAAAAAAACAACTAAATTGTGCGATCAGTATTATGTTCATGGTGTAAATATTTTCCTTTATTTAATTAAACTTGTTTTATTATTATTTTAATCAAGATAGAGAATCTGGTTGTTGGGAGCAGTGTAAAAGCAGAAATCAGGACTCTGGCTCATGGTATTAGCAAGGGGTTGTGGTTGAAGGAATTACTTGATGAGTTACAAGTTACAACTATCTTCAATTACACCTATATTGTTGAGGAGTGACAACTAGGCGTCCATAAAATTGGCAAAGAATCTTGTTTTCATGATAGGACTAAACATGTGGAGACTGATCAGCAATCATAATGGAGAACAATGATAAGGGGTCATAAAAAAATTAAAAATGTCACCATAGTACAACAAATAGTCGACATTCTAACGAAGAATATTCCAAAAAATCAGTTGGTTATCCATGCTGGTAACGTTCAGTATTCATTTACCAGCTTAAGCGGGAGTGTAAGATAAGTATTATTCATTGTGTAAATACTTTTATTTCATGGATTCATAATTTTTTTAATTAAGTGATGGTTTACAGGGATAATATTTGTCTATCTTTTCAGTCTTTTTAGGCTGTTCGTTTCTAGGATTTTATTCCTTGTACTACAGGATCATATAGGATCAGTTTGACTCTTCTGCCTTCCCTAGAAGCCTAATGTACCATTCTGAATGTATTAACAAGATAATGAATTTCTTCTCTATCTTGGTGTGTCCATTTCTCACATAAATAAAATCAATAGCCATCATTGGACACTGTCCAAACTAAAAACACATGAAGAAGAAATTGACAAAACTCAAGTGAGTGCATTGATTATGACTGCAGAACTCTCTCTCACCCACAGTATAGTATGCTTGTATTATTTATTTTGAAGATAAAAGAAGAAATATTATTAAAAAGAAAGGTTACTACATGAGGTTGATTATTGCAACATAAGTTATAAAGGTTAAATATTTTAGTTGAAACCATCTTTGACATGGTATCAGAACCTCTATAACCAAGCTATAAGTGATTTGATCAGTACAACTCCCATTCTTTATAATTAAATGAAATTTCACAGTAGAGATTGGGGGGGCCTGTGCATTGTCCACTTCCAGCCGAAGGACTTTCGTCTGAGAGGTCAGTTAGAGATTATAATAAACAATCCAAGGGCTTTCACTTAATAGCTTAAAATTTTTATGTTGAAATGGTTTGAAAAACACATTTAGCATAAAACCAGGTAAACCATGCAGCAATATAGATTTCTAAACAAACCTCAAGAAACTCCTTCTCAAGCTCTGCTGTCATTGGAGCAATAGACTCAGCACGTCTTAAATATTCTGAAAGCTGCTGTCGACAATTCTCAGTCTCTTTCTTACCTGAAAAAAGTAACAAAACAGTGATTGCAAGCCAGATGTAGTTTTAAAATGAGACAATAATTCATTTGAATCTTAAAAGAAAACTAAAAATTAATGGAAAATTAGCTACTTACAGTTCTCAAAGTGCAATGACGCTTGCAAACCAAGCTTCTCCTGGTGCTTCAGTCCAGCTTCCAATTCTCTAATCTAAGACAATTCAAAAAGTAGACATGTAAGAAGAGTCCAATCTAAAACTAAAGTTAGAGTACCCAATATCCGTGATTTGTTATATCAGAAAGTTACAAGGCATCTAATACTTATTACCTAAGTTAACCAAAAATTATATTTAAATAATACCATTTTAAAAATTTTTGGGTATTATTTTTATCTTTGTTTTATTCTCTTTTTATGGAGTACCTTATTTGATATTCGTAACCAACATACAGTATCCAAAACCCACAAACTTATTCTTTGTTATTTGCTTTAGAATGGTATCTGGAATTCAAGATTTGATTTTAACAAAAAATTATTTATTGGTTTTTGTAAGGGTTCAGATATAGAGTATTGGTTTTGGATTTCAAATAGAAAAAGAAATTTTAATTTAAACAGTTCTTGATTTTGACCTCACAATTCTCTTTCCTATTCATAATATCAGAATAAGGTTTAGCTTCCCCTATTATTGTTTTTGCTAGTTAGGCAAGAATCAATAGTATGCATGTGACAGTAAGGTCAAAATAAATGTGTTGATTACTAATGGGCTGAGCTTGTAACAGTGGTATTTTCCTCATCGACTGATCCTATGAGTACGTAGAAAGACAATCTGGCTTTAGCAAATCAGTGGCCCCATTTGGATTCCTCTTATTTCTATATTAACATGGTATCAAAATCATGTTTAAGAGTAAGGCTTCAATAACATCCATATTCAAGATCAGCGTTCCAACTTCCAATCATGTCTCCAATGGAGCTGTTTTTTGATATTCTTGGCCCCTTTTTCCAATGATTAATATATTGTCCGGTAATTAGAAAATTTTCTGATAGATTACTTTTAGTGTGGATCATAATATTTTTGGAGTCTTTAGTTTATTTCTTTTTTTAGGAACCCTAGTGGGCGACCGAGTAGTGTAAACCAGTTGGAAGACAGTTCAGCATATAACAGAGAAGTAGGTCAAGGACTTCTAGATTTTCCATGAATATGCACGACTGTGTGACCAACGAGGCAGTTGGGAGAATGTCAAAGGGGGCCACTCAAGGGAAGCAAGTCAAAGAATTCAGGGAGTACTCCTCTACCAAGGACATCTTTATGGAGATTGTTAGTTGCTAAAATTCTTGAATTGCTGATTAATTGAAGGGTAATCTAGTGAGCTGTGATTGAGTATCATTCTGTGAAAACGTGAGTTTCAATGTTTAGAACTTAATAATTAGATAGAGTTTGTGACAAGTTGACGATTGCACAAGGGGGACTATTAGAATAGTGTGAACATGTGATGGCTAGATTAAAATATGTGTTGATAACTTAGTTGGTTAGGCTTGTATTAGTTATATTGCCCTTGTGACATGATATATGATTGTAAATACTAAATAGACACACACAAAGCCTAGCAATACATTACCTTAGCATCAAAGTCAAGCACAGCCATATGTTTTTCAGCAAAACTCCTTTTATGTCGAACAGCATCAACAAGTACGTTCTGTCATAATCAAATGGAAGATTGAAGGAAGCAACCATTTTCAACATATTTCAACAGAAATAACAAACAAAAAGCTAATTAGAGACACTACTCTTTAACTCAGACAAGAATTATATCAACTCTATTGTTAATAACTTAAATAACAAACCCGCAGAACATGTAAGTAAGAAAGGAGCAGAGGACCTTAGCCTAAGTCACCTTAATTTTCATTGCATTGCGGAATCGCTGTATATTCAAATTTCTTGCTTCATCACTGAGCTTAGCCATAAGCATATTCACATCACGCTCCTTTTCCATTGATTCCAATTTCTTCTTCCTTTGTTCTAAAATTATAACACAAGATTCAATCCTTAGATACAATAAAGATATTTTAAAAAGAAAAAGCAAAACAAAAACCGATACAAGTTCAGTCCTCACGGGCTCCATTCTTTATAATTAAATTAGAAAAATCTCAAGGAGAGGTAAGGCTGCTCTCAGTTGACAGTTCACGCCCAAAGGGCATTTGCATGAGAGGGTGTGCTAACAATATGAATAAAACCAACCATGGGAATCTCAAAGTTTAGGGATCAAATGATCCTTCGACAAGATAGGCTCAAAGCAAATATGGAACTCTCCTATATTGCTGTGTGCCAGATTTAGTTACTTACCAATATGCTGCATGATGCGACGCCGTTTTTCCTTCTCTTTAAGCACATTATTGTTTATTTCCTCCTAGAAATATAGAATGCACCACAAATTGAGATCAGGGGATTTCTTGAACAAACATTTTAACTCAACCAAAGCTTTATTCAGCTGTACATGCACTTATAAGGAAGCCAGTAAAGAACTATAAAATTTGGAATCATAACAAGATATCAATATACAGCACATTCCTTTCTCCAGCCTACCCGCTGTCTGCGAAGATTAGCTGCTTCATTGTGTAGACGTCTCTCTTCATCGTGTAACCTTTTAGAAGATGACTCCAATGTGGTTATAGACTTTTCAAGATCCATCCGGTGAGACCTCAGCTTATCAATTTCTCTCACGTCCATGTCTGAAATGTGCAAGCACAAAATGTGAGACAGGTAAGTGGAAAAGAAATCAGAAGCATTAAGAACTCCACAAACTCTGCAGATTGATTTTCGAAAGGTTTAAAGAGTTGCATACTATATGAAAGAAGTTTTGAGCGTTGTACTTGATCAACAACTCCAGATACATGATTCCCATATCTAGACTTGGTCCAACGATAGTGATTATCTGGAGTCCAAAGGTCAGAAATACCCAATCTTTGGACCATATCTGCCTTCTGATCAGTTTCTTTGGTTCCGATATACTGAATTGCCAATAATAGAGGAATTGTGTAAGTTGTAGAGTCTGATTCAATAGATCCACACAAGCATATTAGCTTTATGCTTATAAGCAATGATTATCAAAATACATACAGAATGGTCTAGACCACACTGCCCAGTCAAAACCTCCGTGACAGCCATGGGAGCATCAAAAACTTCGTCAAGTCGGGCATAGATACCAAGAGTGCGCATCTGTAGAAATGATAAACTATCAACAAAAGAAGGGTACGAGAGGGGGGGGGGGNGGGGGGGGGTGACAAACTAAAGTGCCTTCAGAAACAATAAAAGAAAAAGGCTCCAGAAAATATACATCTTCAGAAATTTGAAAAGGCTCTCTTCGATGACTATCAGCGCCAGTATAATTTAAAACGGGAACATCAAAGGAGCTTAGGTTTCTCACCAGAAGGTCCCGATCACCAGAATCTTGAGTTATGAATGACTGGATCACAAACAATCATAAAGTAATAAAAGAGATTAGAAATACAGTGTATAATTTCTACCTTCCCTACCACCAAAGGGATGCAATTATCTAAAGTGAACAAAATAAGAAGCCATTTTTGAAGGTGAACAAAATAATCAATTTTTGAAACCAATATGCATAAGTATAATGTTCGCAATAGATCTAGATATTTTGAATTTGAGAGACATAAAGGGTATGCTTCTAAAAATTAGAGCATGGTTGAAAAGATTGAAGCATCAAAAATTAACAGAGAGAGAGGGGGATGGAATACTGCAAAAATAAAAGCATTGCTTAGACAGCCCAAACTTCAGCAAGACACCATAGTTCTTCAAACTCTCAATCCCTAATTTGAAGGAGTAGCCAAAGAGTTAACCACATGCATCATAAAGTATGCAGAATCAAGCAAATTATAAACACCATCTAGTGAAGGAGATATGTGGGTATTAGTCTACAAATTACTATTATTAAACTTTTAAATATCTTGTGTAAACTTTTAATATCTCACTCAACGAGGACCACTTCAACCCAAAAACTTGAGCTAATAAGAAAAGACCTATGAATAGTTTTATTATAATAAAAGCCAAGGCATTATTTTTTACCCAAACTTTCACCGGTATTTCTGATAATTGCAAGCACACATCTCTAAGTAAAATACGCAAGTTTCAACAAAGTTTCTGAAAGCAGTTTTACAATTCCCTGCAGAAACTGATGCAACCCAGTAGTAATAAGATAGCTTATTTATTCAAATCAGCAAATAATCCACTCAGGTCTAGATAGACTGAGTACTACAGGAAATGACTCTAACAACTTAGTCTCTCCACACAAAACAGTGATGCTTCTCTGATGATTCCTCCCAACCACCTTTAGTTTACAGGAAACCCAGAAACAGATACTCCCCCTTGATCCTCCTTAATTGCAGCCATCAACACTGTACAATACCTCCTTAATTTCCTCTAATCAGAATTAATGTTGATTGATTAAGACATTAGGAGTATTATTTTCAGCTTCATTAGAAAAAGAAAGAGGAGGGGCAAAAGAAGGTGAGTTCCCAAGTTTATATTGCAGGATTGTCCATAGAAGGCCACCCTTCTTATTTCTAGAGAAGCTTGATTCTTAGCATCCCCACCTTTAATTTCACTTTCTGAGAAATAGAGGTGGCCAACAAGTTACTGAAAGATGAGGAATGGTGTCATTAGATTAAGACATGGTAAGAAACTAAGAATACCTTCCAGATGTAATAAGGAACATGACCCTCTAGGAAGCCAGCATGAATCTGCTTTGAGACATTAACCTGGATTTGAAATCAACAATGTCATAAAGACATAGAAAACAGTCATTCATTACTATGACTCATATGACTTTAAAATATGAGCACCTCCAGTAAGACAGGACCATAAACATCCTTATTGAACAAATGGCGATGCTCTTGCACCCATTTATATGCATCAATTATCTTATCAGCTCCAGAATCCCGTAATGCATGCAAACACTTGGCATTTTTGCTATCCATCTCTCTCAGCCTGCAGATTTACATTAAATAGAATCGGCACACTTGTGCTTATGTTATTAAGAGATATGGAAAGCAATTCGACTTTCATCTGACTACTACCTGTCTGTACACTGTGCCAGCAATGACCTTTTCTGTTTTAAAAGATTCTCCGTTTCCGACCTCTCTAGCCTCATTTGTGAAGCAGAATTGTCCAACTCTAGAATTTCAGCTCTAAGTCTTTCCTGAAGATAAAGTTAAATAGATATAGGAGTATAAAAACAATATTTATCAGAGGCAAAAGTAAATCATTGTGCTCTGGCTGTAATCAAGCCTACCATGTAGTACTTAGTGTAGTTTAGGTAGAAGTAGATATTAAAATTAACCTTAGATAACATAAATATTTCCAAGTAAATGTAGCATTAAATATAGCACTGACAAACAGTCAACTTTATTCTGCAAAGAAATAAATGGAATAGATTTGAACTTATATGGCTAAAGGAAGCTAAATTAGCAATCTGCCTAATTTAAAAGAATCAGAAGTTCAGGACTAATCCCTAAAAATAGGGATTGAACTAATCCATAAAAATTTGGGAATTAATTAATACTGGAAAACCAGTACATTGAGGAATAATAACTAAATAAGGAAAATGACAATAACAATTACAGTCAAACAGCTTTTTCCATAAGTAAAAATTTGAATACCATCTTTCCCTATCAAAACATAAAATAGGAATTTCTTTAAACACATTTTAAAGATTTCTTTCTACAGAAAAAGGAATTTTATTAAGAAGAAATAGAGATACAAAAAGAGGATAGGACATCCTTCCAAGGTAAAGTGCCAAGACTATAAGGAAAAACCAAAAGAAAATAAAATAAAAGCCTAAACATGCATCAAAGTTGTTCAATCCATTTGCATATCAAATTGAGATAATCCCTTGAAAAGGCCCAGAGCTAGACACCAAAAATAAGCCTTAAATATGTTCCTTGCTCCCAAGGCATTAAAAGAAACAAGGAAAACCCTCTGAAAATATAAGCATTCTGCTCCAACCAAACATAGAAAGTTAATAGCAATTCATTCTTAAAAGCTAGTGATTTGAGATGCCGAACTCACAATCTCATTCTTTGGAGGTTCATAATGAGGTAGATTTTCCAGTTCTTGTTCAGCATCAGCAAGCTCCTCTCTAGTTTTTAAAATCCTTTCTTGACGGCTTTCTTCCTGCCTCCTCAAATCTTCCATTTCGTTATATCTTCCTTGTAATTCAACAGCCTACCATTGATATGCAAAATTTAACATCAAAACAAGAGTCAAGCCCTCATGTGACAGCATATCAGAGCAACCCAAAACCAGA
This sequence comes from Chamaecrista fasciculata, assembly GCA_003254925.1. Taxonomy (NCBI): domain Eukaryota; kingdom Viridiplantae; phylum Streptophyta; class Magnoliopsida; order Fabales; family Fabaceae; genus Chamaecrista; species Chamaecrista fasciculata. The sequence goes on along the minus strand of QANZ01000439.1, from coordinate 151,084 downwards.
ATTGATGGGAGAGGGAGAAAAGACAAGTTTTTTAAACTCTTTAAAATCCTTCACACCAAAGAACGAGTCTTTACATTTCGATAATTCCCAAATGAAAAAGAAGAATTACCAGATGGTTTTCTTTCTCCAAAAGTTCCATTCGCTTCTTGGTGCTGTCATTCATAAGGTTGGTAATTTGTTTACATTTTGCATCTAATGCTGCCTTCTCCTTTTTTTTTCTCCTGCAAACAATTAATGAATTAACTATAATAAAAGGGGGAGTCTTGGCCATACACTAACATGCTCAGGGTACCATTATAATGAATATAAAAAGGTGTGTTCTATTAAAAATCTTGATCATTCTTAGCTTAACATCCCGGCAATACTATCATAAATATAGGAAAATTAGACAAGTTATAAATACTGACCGATTCCATTTAATCCAACAAGTAATCTCACCAGAACAACTTTTAATTATTAGAAATAATTCCCAGAACATTCACCCCCAAAAAAAAGAATCTCAGAACAACAGAACCAATTTTTTTAACATATTTAAACAAATTTTATTATACTAGAAACCACTTTCATATGCTAACAGATGCTCAAAGTTAATGGCAAAACAACTAAACCTTTATTTCTAGACATACTATACATTTAGATTTGCCTACAGAACTGGGAGAAACTCTTGTTCATCAAACTTCAAATGAGGACACAATTAAAAATCATTATCAAGGATAGCTGAGCACATGAAATATAGAGATGTAAAGTAAACAACTTACAAGAGCATGCAAACTTAAGTAAACTAAAATAATGACAAAGGACACAGAATATAAGACTATAAATTCATGGGATCCAGAATAATAGGATTATAATCATGTAAATCCCAAGTATAAGGTAGAAGCTTCTTTGACTATATAACTTGATATAAGACATAATTACACAGAAAAGAATAATAAAAACCGTCTTGGGGACTGGTGTTTTTATTGAGACAACTAGATTGTATTAACTTTTTCGCAAGTTGTAACCATGCAATTAGAGGAAATGACGTTTTGCTGAGTCAAGGATCGATACCCTACAAACACCTATTCTAAGAATAAGTATTGATTGCTCTGGTTAGGGAATTGCTTTAATAGAGGATAACAAAGTAGACTTTTAAAGCATAACTACGATTGGTAAGCCAGGTCACATACTCAATAGGTTCTTTAAGATCATTTAACATCTTTGCAACTTCTTCCATCTTCCTTTTTGCAACATTTTCCTGTTCTTTAGCTTCCAAATATTCAGCCTTCTTCATATCATATCTAAGCCATGGCGCTTTCTTTTTCATGGACTCAACCTACATAAAGAAAGTAAAGCCTATAAATATTCTAACCAAGTATAAAATTATAAATTGCAGCAAAAATACCAAGAGAAAACCTTTTTAAGTAGTTCGTCCCTTTGACGGACACGCTCAACATCCTTCTCCAGTTCAGCATTAAGGACTTTCAGCTGCTTTAAAGTTTCTTCATTTCTCCCCACAGTCTGAAACAAAAAACACATGAAGGCGCTCTTCAAGTTTACAAGTACTATATAGTTTCAGGTGATCATTGACAGCATTCCTTTTAGAAAATGATGAAGTTACCAGCTCAATTTGCTTCAATGCACGGCTTTTTTCAACAAGCGAATTGTGAAGGATTGGAAGTTGGGGATCACCAACAGCCTTTTCAGTTTCTTGTAGAAGTTGCACAGGAGTTAATTTAGCGAATTCACAGACCCTGTCTTGGGGTAAAAACTACAAAAGCCAAGGATCCGAAAACATAGGTAAAAACTAGTCAAACAAAGAACCCAATATTTAAATCTTTAATAAGTGAAATATCAGTAGCAATAAATTGAGACACCAGATAAACTAAAATGCTAAGAAGTTAATAATTGCAAGAGCCGTGATGTTAGCAGATGCACTAGCATCAAGAAGTTAATAATTGTTCAATCACTAGATTTACTGTTTGGTTAATATAAAATTTATATTTTCAGTCCTAAAGTTAATCTAGTGATTTTCACATGTCTTGTTCTTGTGTTGCAAAAGGGTTGTGTGACTGTCTAAATCATTTGTAAAATTAGGATTTTAGTCCTTGCTCTACAAGATAGGCACAAAACTAAGCATGCTCAACATCTAATGCAACTCTTTCTAGGCAATGATCACAAATCAAGCAGAGGAATCATCCCATTAACATAAGCAATGCTACATATTTTAACACCAAAATTAAAACGCAGGCAATGAAGGTGTCCCGATTGCAGGTCATTATACTTACTTGAGTCAAGTTATTAACTTGGATGTTAAATCTTTGAATGATTTCAGTCACATCCTTTTTGGGCACTACTTTGCCTGAAAGAAAACATTAATATAATACATAAATATTTGGCCACATTGTATAAGTTTCTTGTGAGTATTTATAAAGCGTCACAATTTATCAGCACATAATTTTTTTCATCTTTTTGCTTTATAAAATAACCCAAGAACATGCATTAATATAGAAACACTCAGCATAGAAAAAGTAAGGAAAATACTTAAATTTATGATCTTAAGCAGAAACACTCAGCATGATTGTACAAATTGGAGCCACCAGTTTCTCAAGTCAGTATCAAGATAAACAATCTCATATTCAAATCCCATAACAAACCGAAGTTGATAATCTTTTATCAAAGTTAACCTCAATCAAAAGGATTAACAAATAGTTTTTGATGAAACTACCAACATAAATTATAAGGGAAAATAAAAATGAAAACCCACCATTAAACACCCATTCAGACTTATTCTTAGTGTTGATTTTCCGAATAAGGGTGATATGCTCCTCTTTACTATCCCCTCTCAATGTTATCTTAATGTAACCAGATTCTTCTCCCCGCTTCACATAGGATCCAATACTAGTTGCTCGCCCTAGCAGCTGTAATAAACAAATGTCTTAATACCAAAGTGCTTTGACAATAAATATATTGAGACTTAAGATTTATGTGCAAATGCGTTAACCAACCTGAGGCTCGCCACCGAGGCCAAGTGCAATGGCACATACAAGAGAGCTCTTCCCAGAACCATTGGGCCCAATAACAAGATTTAAACGAGGACCAGGTTTACATTTTAAATAATCAAAGGTCATGAACTTCACGAGCTCAATCTCAATAATGTTTCCAGGCATATAATCATCTTCTCCCCTGAGAGAAAAAATAAAATCGTATACTCAGCAATTGCAAGCCTTAGATAATTTTCATTTAGACGCAAGGCACATTTCATCATTTTAATTGATCAATTTTCATAAGTAAATAAACACATGCATTAGCCTCATGAAACGTAGAGCGAACGATGATGAAGCTAAAAACTATCATATCCCCTGCGTACCATATCAGAAATAAAGTTCAACCTTAAAAGAATAAGAAAAACCAATTAAGCCAACGGTAGCTTAGCTCTATCATCTAGCAACGGGTTCCACGGAAATAACAGTCAAATTCAATAATACTTCAGCTTTAGTGGTTCCATTTCATTTTTTCCAACACATCCCCATGAACCAACCAGAAATTTAAACAACAATATCAGTGGCACAGCCCTAAAACCAAAAGGGTCGACAAGCAAGAAAGCGAAAAGTAGAATTATGAGTTAAGAGGTCACGATTACACCAGAATAACAAAGTAGAAGAACCATCAGGAATAATGTTTACAAACCTGGCTAATTTAGGGCGCTTAGGACGAGGTTCCGCCATTGCTAAAAAAGGCAAGCGATCACTCGTGCTGATTGAAATTGAAGCTTCAAAGTGGAAATCTTGGGTTTTCCGATCCCAGAGACCTAAATATTTTTACGAATCAACATGCCGGAGCCATGATTAGGGTTTACGCTCGGAGAAAGCGAGTGATAAGCAGAGTAGAGAAAAACAGAAAGGATATTTGGCGCCAAATTGGAGGGGGGTGGAAAATGGGTCGAATCTTTTATACCCGTTTAATCAAATTCGGGTCTATGTCGAATTTGTGTTTGATACTTTGATTACTTTTTTGGTTCTGAAACTTTTGTGCTTGATATTGTAAACTAGTCAAGCTTGATTGAAAAAGATATTGAATAAAATCTTGCTATATTTATAATAAATTTTAAAAACTGAATCTTGGTTCAAAAATTCAAAATTGTAGTTTGATCGTTGATATCAAAAATTTATATATTATTGTTAAAAAATATTTATGGTTTAGATACAGTACATTTAGGAGGGAAAATGATATTTTGAAAGTAATTGCAAACCTATTAAAATTATAAAATAAAATAATTTAATTATCTCTTAAAATTAGTTTTCATCTTTTATTTATCTTATCCAAAGTCCAAACACACTTTAATATGATTTTTATAAATATCTACTCACGATGATTTGGATCAAAATCTCATATTTGAATTTCAAAGAATATATCTTGAAATTATTTTCCAAACTGAAATTGTTCCTCTAGAGTGGAATAATACCTTGGTGTGTCTCATTCCTAAGTGCAACAATCCCATTGAGATTAAAAGCTTCAGGCCTATCAGTCTTTGTACCACCTTTTACAAAATTATATCCAAATTTTTGGTTAGAAGGCTCAAACCTTTTCTTCCTTCTATCATATCCTCCAACCAAGGTGCCTTTGTTCCCCTTAAGAAGCCTTCTGACAATGTGGTGATAGCTCAAGAAGCGGTGTCAAAACTTAAGAAGCTAAAGAGAGGTAAATTTGGGTGGATGATCTTAAAATTAGACCTTGAAAAAGCCTTTGACAAGCTGAACTGAGACTTTCTGCTTTCCACTCTTAATTTTTCAAGTTTCCTTCCAAATGGGTCAATCTTTTGATGAGCTGTGTGTCTTCTGTTAAACATACTTTCATTGTTAATGGTGGTCTTTCGAATCAAGTCACCCCCTTCTTGTGGCATTAGACAAGGTGATCCTATTTCTCCCTACATTTTTATTCTTTGCATGGAAATGTTCACTCGTATCATCAATAAAGAAGTTGATTCTAATGCTTGGAAACCACTAAAGATCGGTAATTGTAGGGTCTCTCATCTCTTTTTTGCGGATGATGTTCTCATTTTCTCTAGAGTGGATGCTAAAAGTATTGAAGCTGTTGGTAGGGCCCTTAACTCTTTTCTTGATAGCTCGGGTCTTGTCACTAATCGTGATAAATCCTCTATTTGGTTCTCCCATAATACCCCAACTCACATGAAACTCTTGGCTGAAAATTCTTTGGGCTTTAGAACCACTTCCTCTCTAGGAAAGTACTTGGGCTTCCCTTTGGGCATTAATAATAGAATCTCTGATTTTAAGCCTATTGTTGATAAAGTGGTCACTAAGATTGACTCTTGGAACTCCAAATCTCTTTCTTGGGCCGGGAAAGTAACCTTGATTAATTATGTTTGTGCTCCCATTGTTGCTTTCTTTATGCAATGCCTAGCTCTTCCCAAAAAAATTTGTTACCTTATTGACAAAGCCTTTAGGGACTTTCTTTGGAGTGATCATTTAGGAAATAAAAAACTTCATCTCTTAAATTGGACCACTATTTGTTCTAGTAAAAAGGATGGTGGCCTTGGTATTGCTCAAACCTTCCCTAGAAACACGGCCTTTCTAGCCAAACTCTATTGGAGGGTCATCACTGAGGAACCTGCTTGCTGGAATCAGATTTGCAAGCACAAACTCTCTCTTCAAAGTTGCTCACATTCTCATTTGGGTAAGTGTTTATTGATGGGTAAAGCTCTTGTCTCCCTTGGTGCCCACAAAACTATTTCATCGGGTTCTAACTCCCTCTTTTGGCATGATCCTTGGACCCCCTTGGGTCATCTAAGGAACCTTATCCACAGCCCTCTTCTTCCCCATGAAATTAGTTTGAAAGTTGCTGAGGTGGCTGCTGCACAAGGAGTTTGGAATCTCAATGTTCTTTCTCTTTCCTATCTCACATTAAAGCCTCCATTTATTCTAATCATTGCAATCCTTCATCTATTTCTCCTGATTCTTGGGCTTGGAAGCATAATCTTAATGGTAAATTTGATCTTAAATCGGCCTATATGCTTGTTGTTCAAGACACTTCTCTTGGTGAATCTCAGCCTTTCCGATCCTTCAAATGGCTTTGGAAAGTGCCTTGCCATGTTAGGAAACGTATCTTCTTGTGGAAAGCTCTTTGGAAGGCCCTCCCTACTAATGATTCCCTCATTTCTAAAGGTCTTCAAGTTGCTACCGTGTGCCCCTTATGTGGCACTAATAATGAATCTATAAACCATGTTCTCAAGGATTGCTTTATGTCTTGTTGGGTTTGGTCAAGGAGCACTCATTTAATTAAAGTTATTGACAGGGATGATTTTGATTCATGGATTCAAGTGAATGCTACATGTACTGATTCTTCCTTTCACAACGTTCCACATGGAACTATTTTTATTTATCTTGCTTAGCATATATGGCTTGCTAGGAATGCTAAGTTGTTTCATCATGCTACCTTTTCTCCCATGTCTATTACTAGAGATGCTTCTGAATGGTATTATTTGGCTAATATTTCTATTGCTAAAAATCCTTGTGAGATCATCCATATCAAGTGGCAACCTCCACCTATGGGATGGTGGAAGCTTAATACCGATGGAGCTTGTACCATTTCTCAAGGCTCTGGTGGAAAGATTTCTGCTGGAGGCATTATTAGGGAACATAATTGATAAGTCTGATTTTAGGCAGACTTTTAGGGGGTATTTTATCTATATTTGAATATTATATCTAAAGTTTTACCCCCAAAATATCAGAGATTTTGGATTCTCTCTCAATCTTCAAATCAAATTGAAAATGTGATATATTCTTAGATTGACTCTTTATTTGGTAAATATCATGTTTATAACTTAAGAATTTGGTACTTGTTCAATCTTTAGTTTGCCTTGCAGATAAGGAAAGATCCTCAAAATCCTTTGAAATCAACAACAAAAGGATACTTTCTGATTTGCATACGCCTTGCCCAAGATTTGTGCAGATTCTGAAGAGAAGATATTTTCATGTTGCATGCGTCTTGCCCAAGAGTTGTGCAGATTCTGAAGTTTCAAGCTAAAAGATATTCCTATGTTGCATACGTCTTGCCCAACACTTACGCACAGAAGCTGCAATCTAAAAACAGACGTACAATAGAAGATATCTTGTGGGATTATTAGAAGATTTTGTAAGGAATTTGTGGGATAATTAGTTAGAGTTAGCTCTATAAATAGGAACCCTAGGGCTTTCACAAACATATCTCATACTCCACGTTGAATTTCATATTTTACGTTTTAGGTGCTCAATGGCCCTGCGCGGCTAACTCTCTTATCTTGGCTTAGGGTGAGTTTGGATTGGATGTTTCAACACTTGTGAGGTCTTGTTCTTATTTGTTTCATCAATTTATAATATTTTTGTTTCTCCTACCCTTCTTATTTTAATTGTTTTCAAGTTGAACATTCAACTAAGAGCTCGGTTGTCTAATTGATTTGTAAACATAACGCTAGGTGTTCTTATTGATTTGTAATTAGTAAGTTCATCACTAAGTAGTAACTAAGATGGTTGTACCATATTAGGGAGAAGAAAATCTGAACAAGTAATTTTGTAAATTAATTGTTTAGGGTTAATATCTTTCGGGTCTTAGTTCTGTTAACTTAGATTGAATTGTCGATTGTGTCGGATTCGTCTAGTTAATAAGTGGTTAAATTGGGTATGTTATCCTTTAATCAACTTTTAAGAAAGAGTGATTTCACCGTGTGATTTCGTTAACCTATTTTATGTTGATGAATTAATATTTTGGAATCGATGATCAAGTGTGAAACTCCATGAAAAACAATCCCAGCCAAGGCTCCAATCATTCGGTAACAACCTTTTTAATTTACAATTGCTTTTCACTACTCTCGTTCAAAATTCGCTCTTACGTCATTAGTCTTGGGCAAGACTAAAGTCACGGACATTAGTCTTGGGCAAGACGTATTCACTGGTTCCTTATTTCTCTGGCTTATAACTGCATAACCTGTGGGCAAGACTAGTCTCTGTGGATCGACCCTATTCTCGCCTCTACTACTAATATTCTATCTTTGAGTGCAGATTAGGTTTAATTATAATTGGTGGACCCGACAACCATCAATAATGGTAACTGGTGCAGGGGTTTCTCAAAATTTTTGGGCAATGGAACAAGTCTTTTAGCTGAGTTATGGGCCATTTTTCTTGGTTTGGAGGTAGCTATACATGCTGGTTGTTCTAGTCTTATTTTGGAGTCTGACTGCCTTCATGCTATTGATCTTCTCAAGGGTGAATCAGTTTCTCCTTCTCACCATTATTTTGCTTTAATTAATTCATGCAAATCAAGACTTGGAGACCTTCAACAATTTAAAATTCAGCATATCCACTGTGAAGGGAACTTTTGTGCAGATATTCTTGCTAAGTCTACACACCAGGATTCTTTTGATATTGTTATTTTTGAAAGGATGCCCTGTTGTTTTGAGTTTGGCTTTCAAAGCTGATTATGTAGGGTGTTTGCTGCCCTGTGTTGTTGGTGTGGGTTAATATTGTAATCATGGATGGTATCTTTATTTAATCTAAGTTCCCTTTTTATGAAAAAGAAAATTTCAAAGAATATATCATTGATTAGGGGAGAGTGATATTTCACATTAATCACTTGATGATCATCTCCTTTCTAATTCTTTTAATTTATATCTTATCATTCTATATATATATATAAATTGTATCATTCTTGGCTAATTAGTTGAATGAGAGGTGCTACATTTATTAAATAAATAAAAGAATTATTGTATGTCATTCAAATCATAAAAAAATGATGCATTTATTGGGAATCAAATAGTTATTCCTTGAAACCTGTTATATTCAACTGCCTTAGTTTAGAAAGAACTTAAATTTTGAGACAAAATTTGTACTTTCATCTCACACCACTTCGTTTCAAGGATCAGTACAATTTCATAAATAGATGAATAAAAAGTAGAAGCAGAAGACAATAGCAGGCACCAAGTCTAGTGTGTACGGGGTTGACTAGTTTTCAGATTTCTACGCTCAAAACTGAGTAATTTTCAGTTGATTTATAGCTTCAAAAGGTCAGGGTAAGTGCTGACAAAAAAAAAGTTGAATTCATATGTGAAAATAACTAATAGACACAATGATCAAAAAATACACATAACCAGTAAATAAAGAGTACTCTTTCTTTGAATGAACATCAATGAGCAATAAAATTAGAATAATCATAATACAAGCCAGTAAAGCATCCCCACTAACACCATCTTACTTTTTCTGGCTATAAAGAACAAAGCTATGACAATTGATAACCTATACCTAAACCAATGAATTCCCTCCTTAAAATAAAATAAATAAAATCTAGTGAGTTACATTAGCAGAAACTGATCAGAGATCCGTGGATACTTCTTCACCTCACCATCACACTTTTAGATGGATTTAGTTTACAAAAAACATGTAAACCAAACCAATCATAAAAGGAGAAAAGTTACTTTTTAGTCTTTAAGATATTGGAAATATACTTTTGAGTCTCTGATTTTCTTCCTAAGTAAAAAGCTATTTAGTCACAAATAACATTTCAATGACTAAATAGTTGACGTTTCTAAAAAATCAGAGATCAAAAATTACATTTCCAATATCCACAAACTAAATCTTAATTTCAAGACAAATTCAAGATCAAAAAATATATTTCCCATCATAAATGATTTCACACATAAGCATCTCATAAATATTACTTATGTGCATCTAACTTGGCCTTTCGGTATCTTTTGCATTCTTTCCCTTTCACTTCATTCAAGAATCTATGCTACCAAGAGTGTGATCAACGGCTTGAATAAATGAGTTTTTTGTATCAAAACTCAGGAAGCCATGATGATGATTCTCTGCATCTACATGAGGTTGTTGTTGTCCATTATTAGGTCCATATAGTCATAATATGGCCTCCGGGATATTAAGCTTGCCACTAAGGTATAATTGGGTAGGAATGTCACATTTGTGGAGATTGGAGACAGTGTCAGATTGTGATGAAGTTAAGGAACCTGTCAATGCTAGCAAGGGTTCTAACAATAAAGTTTGGCTTTCATTAGTTTTTTCCTTCTTCTCCCTCCTTATTTCTTCTAGTAACCCTTTACTTGTGTCAATACCTGATAAACATTAAGTGGGGCATAAGAATTCACATATAATCAATTGAGATCTCAATTAAAGTCAAAGCTGAAAGAGTTATTAATTGATACAACATATGAAGCAGAGAAAGCTTGTATGAAATTAATGCCTTTATAATTACCTGAGAGGTATCCACCATGAACGTAGCCATTGAATCTTTCACTTGTGTGCTCTCCCGTGAAGAAAATGCGACCTACTGGGGCCTGAATCATCCCAAAATGAACAAACGAGAGTGAAAAAGAGTTCAATGTCATGTCTTCAGAGAAGAAAAGAAAAGCCATTAAAAACAAAAACAATGCTGAAATATCAAATTGGATCTGAATCTCACGTTATTTTTCAGTCCTAGAGGATGCTTGAGAAAGGAAATCCAAGCATGTGACTCATTCAATCACACAAATTAGGTCCAATTGTTTGCATATTTTCAAACACTTAATGACTGTCCCACTGTTTTAGCAAATTCCTAAGCCATCTCTGTTTCTCTTTTTCTTGTTAAGAGAAGAATATTGAGAGATGGCACCAAAAAACGAAATTAAAAGTATAAATTCATTTATTGTCATATTTTCCATGTAGTCACTTCACTCAGAAGATTATAGACAAGTTTCATAGCAATTAGCACAAAGTCATTATTAATAAATAATAACTGCCAGCTGTATGTTCCAATCATCTCATTTTGTCTTCACATGAACTTAAGAATAGAATATAAAAATACCTTTAGTGTGCCTGATAATTTAAGAAGAGGAAACATCCAAATATATTAAAAAAACAAACAAACAAACAAACCTGAATATTATGAACAACTTGCATATTAGAGATAATGGGATAGTTGCTGTAGCTGCCACGCTGGAACCTATTATTCCACCAGCGAGGAACTAGTATATCAATGGCATCAGGTATCTTGGGTCCAAACATATCCCTAAGGACTCCCATAGCTTCTTCTAAGGTCTCTCTATCAGATTGAGCTTCTACACGTTTCGATTCCTCGTTTGTCAATGTGACAACCAAGATATTTGAGCCAGGGTAAGCATTCTCCATGTCCTGATGAAAAAGCATTAATTCAGCAGATCAGTCAAAAGATTTTGACAAGGGAGCACAAGAATGAAAACTGAAATTCCAAAATTCTAAATTGCCTATACTATATATGTCAGATTTATTTCTCACCAAACAAATCAGTTTTCCCCTATTAAAATACAATTCCATGGTTTGAAATATGGATAGATTACATAATATTCAATATAAATAAGAAAACCAATCATAGCTGGAAGACGTAAGAACTAAGAAGTTCCCATTACGAAACCGATACTGACAACTCCAATAGGACACCAACATTACATACATCATACAAGAATAATAAACTATTAAACGGAAACAAGGGAGAAAAAAATTATATCCCCTAATCCCTACAAAAAAAGTATATAATTCATCACATAAGACATTGAAGCAGTTGCAATCAAGTGTTTAAAACCATGTGCTCTACTAAAAAAAGTCAAATTTACAGCTTTAGATTAAAATGAGGAACCCAGATCATCTTGCGTAAATCTGGGATTGATTGGAGAAGTAAAGCTAATGCTCCAGCATAAAAAAATCTGAGAAAGTAACCAGTTATCCTTTGGCTTTGTTAGGTTGAATTCTCGGGTAGGAGGAATAGATAAGGAAAAGAAAGCTAAGTACAAACAACTATGAACTCATTACGATTTTCAAATTTCAATCACTTCAGTCCTTGGAATTAATTAAATACTACGGTCTTTTTAGGGAATTAAGTACCAACATTTGAGTTCCAATGATGAATTAGGAACTCTAGATTTGTCCAAGAACTTTCATTTTATATAATGTGAGGAAGTGTAGTCCTAAAATTTTCTATCGTCTGTCACATTTCAGTACAAATTTATAATTTGACCTGATTGTCTAGCTGTCAGGGGAGAGGGAATAGGAAAGAAAGCAATAGTCACAAATGTTTAAATGCTAATTCGGTGATAAATTTTAAGCTATTTGGTTTGAAATCAAGATAAAGTGCAAGCTCAATATCTAGAAATCAAGATGAAGCATGTGACAGAACAAATAAAATGCCATAAACGAAATTCTGACGGTTGGTAAAGTGAATCAGAAACTCTCTAAGCCATTTGTCATCTAATGAATAGCAGCAGATAGCCTCAAGTTTCTTAGATGCGAGAAATAAAGACAAAGTGTGCAAAGGAAACAAGATAGTATAAAAAATCATTAATAAAATAAAAAAAATAAAAAAAAACAGCATGGAAATGATATGGCTAGCAAGAAGAAAGAACATTTCAAGCGAACCTGCCAAAATGTGTAATAGCCTCTCCTCTCGTGAGCGTACATAAAGAATTCCTTTTCGGGTCCACTTGGCCAGAACTTAAACGGAAACTTAAGAAAAATTTTGGTGTAGACCATCACGTCACATTTCTCTATGGCTTCTACTTTCCACCTCTGTTTCAATATTTTATTTAACAGGGTCATATTAAAAATTGGAGAAGTATATGTTATCTTAAAGATCAGATACAAAACAAAAAGTATTAACAATAATTGACGTAACGTCAGAAAATTTTTAAATAGCTAAACTTATCACTTATCAGAGCTTACGCACACATACATATACAGAGATATTTTTCACAATTCTATGATCAAATTTTATATTTTAATGTAAAAATTATATCCACAAAATCAATTAAATTTTATTTTATACTCCATTATTTTATTACCAAATTAATTGTAATAAAATTTGTAAATATAAAGAGAATTTAAGCTATTCAATTTTTTTTTTGACACCATTCAGGAATTGTCCTATACGTCTAAAAGTAGTCTCTGCCCCCTGGTTTTTGCAAACGAGGAGGCCTCGAAAAATCTATCATTTTGCGTCATCAACCAGCGAGCTAAATTTAATACGAGACCTAGCTATCCCTCTGTTTTGACTTTGCCAACCAATCATAATAAATACTGTGGACCACACCCGAAATATCAGTGTGAAAAGAATGTAAAGTTGTAAACTAGTCACCCGTTTAGACAAAACCAAGCCTAGAGATTCCACTATACACAGGTGCCAAGTAAATACGTTACTATCCTAGATTCTCAATTCAATGCCCCTCAAAAGATATGAGTCATGCTAGGAAGACTTCGAAATAAGTATTTCTTAATGATTTTAAAAAACAAATTGTTTAAATGTTTTCTTAACTACATTGTAGTTTGTATTGTGCACAAATCTTAAAAATGATATGACCATAAAAAAACTCAACCTTCAACTTCAAAACAAACTTTTTCTATCAAATTTGCAAGATTAACGTGATAAGCATCAAGCATAAGAGGTCCATAGATTAAGGACCAATAGGTGAGTTCCACGACATCACGTATATCAATTAAATTAAAGGACTATGCTTGTTAATAAGAGGCTCCGTGGATGGGCGACAGAAAGAAATAAAAGAAGTCAGGAGATTTGTAAAGAGGAGGATACGTACGGGCAAGGGTGGATTAAAGGCAATTAGGTCGCTTTGGAGAACGCCAATACTAACAGACAGAACCACGTAATTGGCTTCGTAAACGCAACCATCCTCCGTTATCACGGTAACGCCACTTCTCGAGTGCTGCAATTCCCGGACAACCTGCAAAAAGATTCACTCAGATATACAATCAAAAATGCCGAAGTTACTATTATAATGGAAATTACCACCAAGCTCCTAATATCTCATGATGTATTGTACTTAAATAAGAGCCAAAAAAACGAACCCCAAAACAATAAAATTCCATGGGTTTCTGAGTAGTCAAGCCTAAATAATCTGTGCACTCTAGAACCAACAAATAAATTCAGTAAAGAGATTTATTGCTCACGACCTGTACAGACTTCGAGAACAGAGCATGTACCCATTTAATGGTGCAGTAAGTAAATTACCCAGAGTTACAACTATCGTACGTCAAAATTCAGGTTCATTAGTTTCAGCTCTTTGAACAACTGAGGTAGGCCTAATAGATGGAGTTAATTAAATTGAGGAGAATTCCGTTCACATGATATTGCTTATACGGATGACATGATAATTGATATACATCACCTTGTGTTATTGGTGTTGGGTCAATAAATTAGCGTTCACAGTCACATAAATTTGGACTTCAGCGCCAACTACTTTATTATATGTAAAAGATTTTAAAGTATATTGACATCAAAGATATTATTTGTAGGTCAAATTGTTACTGTCAGTGGGCTCCTCTAGAGGTTCCGGCATTTGGCATATCACTATTCGCTATATGCCTGTATCCATTGGAAATATACAGCAATGGTCAACGACACCCTGAAATCAACCTGCTAGAGTGCTAGGTGTCTGTGGCTTCAAGACACTTGTAAACTGTAATTATTTAAATGATGACAAGGAACGAATTAAAATGAGAGAAATTCTATAAAAAGCTCAATAACTTAAGCTAATGAATTTGTAGTTATTAGATTTACCTTTTTTATCTTAAAATCTGTGCAATAAATTTTATTGTACAAATCTCAAGATGAAAAAGATAAATCTAATGACTCCAAATTGATTAGGTTAAGCTATTTTACTTTTTATAGCATAATCCTTAAAATAAATAGAACCCTGAGAGCAGTCCTAATTCCTCTAGTTCATACCCCCACCAAAATTTAATTCAAACACCCGGTGAACTTTCCACTTCCTTATGTTCTATGCTTCTTTATGTTCTATACTTCTTTCGTGAAGGATTTTCAGCTTTCAAGTGCGTCTCACCTAATTAATAAGTGCCCAAAAACGCATCAATCAAAGTCAAATCAGGTAAAAAAAAAGTTGTAAGATAAGAGATTATTTTTCGATTTCGTCAGTGAATTTAGTCGGTGACTTTTTTTTTCGATTTCATCTACTAAAAATAAAATAGTCCTTTCCATTAAGTAAGGTTACATTAATATAGGTTACATGAACCAAACAGAAACCCATGTAAGTAGCGGAGCGAATCCCCTGAAGTACATGAATTATGGGATCTTAACCGTCTATTAAATCAAAATATGAGCAACTAATGGTCAAGATCCCCATAATTTTCCCATAAATAAAAAGATCCCATAATTCAGCGGATCCAATCCCTATCAGGCTATAACTAGTTATTACTGGATTATACTTTAATAAATATATATATATATATATTCAAAAAGTTTCTCAAAGCCTTTAAGAGAATGAGAAAACTGAGTTGACATCAAACAAAAAGAGTGACAGAAATACCGCAAATAAAAAGACAAAAGAAAAACGTCTTTTGAAATGTCATTTTCTGCAGACTCCAAAAGTGGGTCACTCCAGCTTAAGTAACAGAAAAAAGAGAAATGAACGCAGCTCATGCAAAGAGAGACAAAACTCAAAGTTTTTCCTTTTCTTTTTTTTTTTTCTGCCTTCACCAGATGACATGTAGCGAATACTAAGAGACAAATAAATTATTTTTTAAGCCATAATAGAATTCCTTAATTTTGTATTAAAAATAATTATAAGCTTAATTTACGCAATCTACTTCTGGTACCACTACCCAGAAGAGATGGGTTTGGTCATAAGAAGATGCTGCTGGTAAAGGGAAGCTCTGTTAGAGTTTTTTTCTTTGGTCAATCAATTAGTGCTATTTACTAAGTTCGGATTGAAAGGAAGAAAATGAATGGGCAGGGGGAAATAAGAGTTTGGATCCCCTCAAGTGAGTCCTCTTGTCAGGACCCTCAAGTGAGAGACTCACTTGAGGGGATCCAAACTCAGGAAATAAGGAAACCACTCAGACCCGCATTAGGATAGACTGGCAGTGTGCAGGGCCCGCGATTTTTTATTATTTTTTACTCTCCCCAAATTGAAGGAGAAAATGGAGAAATATACGTACTAATAGACAGAAAAGACAGACAGGATTGGTTCCAAAATTTAACTTTTATCAAACATTAGATGATAAATGAAACCTTTAGAGTTTAGCCACATGGGAAAAAAAAACGAATCGAGTGGTTCCTTCTCGTACGAACCACAAGAAGGGCTCCGGTGTATGAAAAACTTATAATATAATTTAAAATTTTACATTTGAAAAATTATATACGTTAAATATCAAGAAAATAATGTCTTATGTCCTTCTAGAAATTTTATTTAAATTTTTACATATATATCGTTGGGGAAACGTATTTTAATTTTAAATTTCGTCTAGGCTTATGCGAACCAATTAATAGTTCTTTCTAATAAAACACTTTCCTATACCACCAAATGATCCGAACAACTTTTCTATGGTTTTATCTCTGGTTTTCTCCTCAGCCTAGTTAATTAGCAAAAGATCTCAGTTACGTACCTTGTTAAGCTTGAGACGGCTGTCTAATATTCTACCCTCTGAAGTGAAGAGAAAATCTTCAGCCATTTTATATAGCAAATGCTCATATCCTCTTTCATCGGCAACTAAAAATTCCCTCTCACCAAAATCTACATATGTGGATATTGGCTCCACCTCTGCAACCAAATTCCCAGTTTATTATTTGCTAATTTTAGAAGGGGAGAAAATGACTGAAACAGAGAAGCTACCGAAAATCCATATTAAAGTGAAATAAATGAGTATTTTTTTTCTAAAACGTCCAATGAGCTGGAAATGATTTGAGTCTCACTCATTTTCGGTTTTCTTCTCTCTCTCTCTTTCAATCCGATTGCAAAACCTCAATGTTTGAGGGAAGTTGTGGACTCACTAACCTGCCATTTCAAAATCGTGGAGGATGAAATCAATGGCCAGCTCCATCGGCGTCTTCGGCGACCTATAATGAAACATTAAAAAAAGGAATTAAAATTAAAGAATGCTTAGTTAAAACAATCATATAATCAATCACCACTAACCGCATTATTCACTTACGAAGGCGGTTCTGTTAATTTGTTGACATCGCCACTGTAATCAGATTCCTCGCTCCTCAACTTCTGAATTGCCGAGTCCACCGCCTTTTTGTACGAGTCGGCGGCGATTCCACTCGGAAAGATCTTCCCGCTGCAACTCGTTATGCAAACTCAGTTAGATTCACACTTATAATTCTAGACCAAATCACAGCAGAGAAGAGCAGAGCATTTAGGGGAAATAATAACGGAAACGACGTTAGCACCAAAATGCGCCATCGAGATTATAGAAACAAGTGCCTATTAGACGAAAACCGTCGCTAAATTACTCCGGCGATGGAATACGAAACTAAAACAGGTTAAACAGAGAAGAACGAAGGAAAAAAAAAAAAANAAAAAAAAAAAAAAAAAAGGAATCGTTCGTTCGGCGAACCTGCGATCATATATATTGTAGCGCGCATTGCTGTAATCGGAGAAGCAAGTTCGGAGGTTCGATTCCGAAGCGAGTTCCCAAACAGGATTAGACTCTTTACCACCGACTCCGGCGATCCATCCAGCTCCGAGTTCCACCGACACGCCTCCGAAATTGTCCTTGCGGATCCTACCGCCGATACGGTCAGACGCCTCCAAAATCACTAAATCGTCTATTCCGTTCTCGGCCAAAACCTTTGCCGCCGCGATACCTTTTCATTATTCAAAGAAACCAAAATCAGAGAACAGAATGAATGGAAGAATGAATTCAGAGAGATATGCGAAAATTGAAAACCGATACGGCGGTGAGTCTCACCGGAGATACCAGCTCCGACGATTATGACGGAGGAACGAGAGGGAGAATCCATGTATGCGAAGAAGAATTAGTTACAGAGAGAGAGAGAGATTTTGAACACGAGTGGCGATAGAGAGAAGAAGAGAAGAGAAGAAAATGTGAGATTGTTGCGAGAGAAGCAGAAAAAGCGCGAGTCAGTTTTTATAGTTTTTTTTTTTTTTATTTCACTTTTGTTTTTGATTTTTTGTGATTTTGTTAGTTCCTAATTCTAATCCGAGAAACTGAGCTTCGCTGACGTTTCCTTTTGCTCTCTCTTCTTCCTCTTCGCCGCCGTCTTCGCTTTCTTGAACCCAAACCCCACCGCTTCATTCTCCACCAGAGCCACCTCGTCTTCAGACTTTTGGGTTTCTTCCCAAATCACAACAAAATAACGAACGTGTGAATGGGATTGTCTGAGAATGGGAATCGAAGCTGAAAATCGAATTCGGAAAGTCTGAGAATGGGACGAGAGAGAGAGAACAGTGGAAGGAGGAAGAAAAACAATGGCTAAAATATAAATTTCAATCCTAAATTATTTGGCCAAAATAACAATTTAGCCCAACACAAGAATGAGTATTTCCAAAATGGTCCAATATTGAGGTAAAAGACCATTTTGTCCTTTGTGATTGGAGAATGAATGTATTAGAGTATAAGTAATTATAGGTTTATGTATAGGGGTATAAGTGTAATTGAGTGTGTTTGATTATTTAAGAATCATGATTATAATTGAATCAGAAAAAAACGTAAACGAACGTGTTTATTTTGATTATAATCAAAACAGATTATAATCAAAACGGAAACGAACTGGGCCAAACATATAGAAACCAAATTAATTGATGATTGTTCCATGTCATCTATAAGAATTGGCTTTTACGATTTCTTGTTATAAATTTTAATAACATGATCTTTATGTGGCAATTTGTTAATTAATAACGAATTATATATATGCTACAATTGTAAATATAGCCAATAATCTATTATTATTATTATTATTATTATTATTATTATTATTATTATTATTTCATTTTAATTTGTTCAGTGGAAAGATCAAAACGTTTGTACGACTACAGTTCAATTTTTTCCTGAACATGCAATTAGTTTAATTAATTAACTTAAGAATATTAAATATTGATATATTTTTTTTACAAACATTAACTATTTAGTCATTGAAATATTATTCTTGAGGAATAAATAATTCACATTTATAAAAAATCCAAAACTAAGAAGTTTATTTATATAATATTTAGAGACTAAATCATAATTTTATAACAAATTTATGGATTAAAATTGAAATTTTATCTATGTATGTATATAGGCTGATGGATGTAGCCAGCTAGTACGTACCTGAAGGTAAGTAAATTCGCATTTGTTTCCATCTTCTGCCACGCACATCAGCGTTTTCAGCTCGACAGATTTTTTACTTTTTTCTATTTTCATGTTCATATTAATTTTTTTAATAAATTAATTAATAATAGTAGCTATATCCTATATATATGAAGCATGTTGTCAATTTGTCAGGACCATATATATGGGTAATCTAAAATTTTCTGATTACGTGAGGCGATCCCACCAATACAATCATCAGTGGTCAGTGTAGAATGGACTGTGGTAATTAACTTTAATTTGCTAAATATGGTGTCATCATAATCTTTAATTTTATCATCCTCTTGCATGCATGGGAGCCACTATCCTCTTTTATCATCATATGTAAATATATTATATATATTACAGATCCTACCCCATCGTCATCAATCAATAAAGAAGTCTTATGGGTGAAGAAACTTCCTCCAGTTAAACCCTAAAAATATAAGTAAAACAAAAAGAGAGATGAGAATATATATGAGAGAATAACAATAATTATATGACAGTAGTAAATTAAAGTTTTTTTTTTTTCAAAGAGAAAAAGCAAGCTTTAGCTAGCCATCTCTCTCTCTCTCTCTTCTTGCTTTAATTCCTCTCCCTCCTCTTCTCTCTCTTTGATGCTCCTTTTCTCTTTCTTTCTTTCTTTCTTTGTTAGCTCTGGTATTCCCTTAGAATATATCTCCACGATATCCCTAAAGACCCATCAAACTTTATCAAAAGAAAAAAAATACATAAAAAGATCATCACACCATCATGGTTTTCTCTTCTATTCCAGTCTATTTAGATCCTCCCAATTGGCAGCAGGTATGTTTTTCCTCTAATTTCAACCACATCTTCCGAACCCTAAAAAGCTATATTAGTTTTACCAAAGATTATTATTCCTATTCCCTCTGATATCTTCTTGAATATACCAATTTTTATTATGTTCTTCTCAGTTTTCATATATACATATCATTTTTAATCTTCCATTTCTTCAATTCATCAATCTTTCTGAATTTTTCTCTTCTTTGCAGCACCAAAATCATCACCATCAACCAAACGGAAATGAAAGCCCTCATCAGCTTCTTCCCCATGTGGTGGGAGCTGGTAGCGGCTCAACCCGGCCCGGCTCCATGGCCGATCGGGCCCGGATGGCGAAGCTGCCGCCTCCGGAGACAGCCCTAAAGTGTCCTCGTTGTGAATCCACAAACACTAAATTCTGCTATTTCAACAACTACAGCCTCTCCCAGCCACGTCACTTTTGCAAGACATGCCGCCGCTACTGGACAAGAGGCGGCGCTCTCCGGAATGTCCCGGTCGGCGGCGGCTGCCGGAGAAACAAGAAGAGCAAAAGGAGCCGCTCGGGATCTCCCGCTGACGCCAATGCCACCGCGATCGCTTCCGGCGGTGAGCTGATGAGTCAGCAGCCGCAACAGCAAGCTTCTAACTTCCCTTTCATGGCGTCTTTGCAAAGCCAAATGGGCCTGGGCCTGGGCCGGTACGGGGCAGTAGGAAACATGGGCTTGATCCTGCAGGCCCAGACTGAGCCCGTGGGCTTTTCAATGGGAGGAGGAGTACAATTTCCTAATTTCTTGAACGGGTTTGAATCAAATTGTGGTGATTCTTCTTCATACCAATTTCAAAGTCATGAGAATAATAATAATAATAATACTATGGACGCAGCAGCAGCAGTAGCAGCTAGTGGTATGATTAATGGAGATTCCAGTAATTCTAGGGTTACGACGAGTCACATGCCAGCTGTCAAATTGGAAGAGAATGGAGCCCTAAATTTGTCATCAAGATCATCTTCTCTCTTCGCTAACAATAATAATACTCAATACTATCCGTGGACTGATTTATCAGCTCTTGCTTCTTCTTCCGCTACCCAACTCTTGTAAGTATATAATAATTAACTTTTTGACCATAACATATATAAATTATGGTCGCCGACGACGACGGGGGAGAAAAAAGTGCACCACGTGCAATTGCAAGTTCACCTAGCTAGTTCATCAAATTAATTAACGTAATTGGAGATGGAAGAATTTTGGATCTTTTTTGTCTTGTTCACTTCTTGTTATTGTTGTTGTTGTTGTTGCTTAATTATTAATTAAATGTTTGTAATGGAAATTTGTTTAGGTTTTATAAATTTCATATGGATCGGATCGGAGTCTCTTGTGTACTATATATATATATGGTATGGGTTTGTTACTTTGTTTTGTAAGACTGTGTTCATGTAATGTTGTTAGTTCTATAATCTGTAGTATCTCCTATATTGTGTGTTTTCATATCTATATATATATATATATAATCTGACCTTGTGAATTATGAGTTGGGTGGAAAGTTTATTACAATTACATACTCATATTTATATATATAGGTGACTTTGTGACGTGGTGATTCTTCATGTACGTTAGATAGCACCTCATTTTAGCTATATAGTGCACCAGATTTCACACACATACGATGTTCGGTCAGCACGATAAAGCACTCATGATCAGTCCAGTCATCATCGGGAAAGAAGAAATCAAAAAGTGAAGTTATTAGTGTAGTACTAAAGGATGTGCCATTCCACATTAGCTTTTACCGACGTTGTGTTTTCTAATTGGGATGATTCTCTTTGAATTCTAAAGTTACTGGACACTTTTTCTTATATTTTCCAACTTCTTCACCACCGAGCTTATGTCTTCTCCCTTACTCAAGTGATACTCTTAAATATATGCAAAGGCCTTAATTTGGTATGCATTTATGGCTAGGTTCACTTCAGACATTATTGTTACTCTTTAATGTCTCTTTCCTTCTACATATATACAAGGTTTCTAGCTCCTTAAATTTACCATTTGAATTTCTCTTTAGTATAATATAATCTGTGTTATTTTATGTATTGCACAAGATCTTTTGGAAATCCAGCAATGGTGAATTTGAGCTCTCCATATAATTTCACCCCTTCATATTTTTACTCAATAGGTCAAAACTTCATTTTGGTCCTTAAATTATAGGGTGAATTCCATTTTGATTATCAAATTTTCTTATTTATTCTACCATTAGAACATATCTGATTTTTGTCATTATTTCTAATTTGAAGAGCTGAGATAGACTAGTTCTTTTTCATACGTATTCTAATAAATTAATTGATAAAGAGAGAAAAACAATTCTCCTTTACAAATGGGAGATAAAATTGGGGTTGATCTATATCTTTTTAAGAAAGTGTTTTTTCTTTTCTTTTTCTATCAACTCACTTATATATGATTACACATATAAGAGAGAAATTGTCTATGTCAAGTGTCTAGTTTAGAGACAATAACAAATTATAGACCGTATAATGTTTTGCACTAATAGTGGAACAAAAGAAAAAGTTTGAGGGTCAAAACAGAAAAAAAAAAGTTTGAGGACCAAGACAAAATTTACCATATAGTTTGAGGACCAAAATAATGTTTTGAGCTACTCAATATAAATTAGCACACTTTTTAACTTTGATTTTACTAATATGTAGTTCAACCGGTTTATTTTTATTGCAAGCTAGTCTTTGGGTTTCGTTTCAACTAATCTGAACTTTACCATGTCACAAACTTATCTCGAACTAGAGACTTTGCTTAATTAAGTGATACTAGCTAGACTGCTTACCACTTAAACTAATTGCGCGTTAGTAATTGAATTGCATTTACAAGATATTTGGAAATTATCCAAAAAAAAAAAATCATATATAGAGTAAGCTCTTGGTCATAATTAATAATTAATAACACGATCAAACACCCTATACGTACTCATCACATGGTATACTCTTCATATAAATGAAATTTTGGGAAACTTGAGCGAAGGAGTGTAAGAAAGAGACAGTGGCAAATTTTGAGTTCCTAGGAAGCTGCAGCACGTACTTTGGATCAGTGATGAGTGAAGAGTAGTTATGATGTTGCAATAATGAGGGATATATATATATATATAAGTTGATCAAATAATGGGACGTACGTAGATATATGTTTGTTGGATTTTGAAGTTGAAAGTGGAAGGCGGAATGGAAGCATAGCAAGAAGAAGACGCCAAAATCCCACTCAAAACCATGCAATTCTATATTCCACCAAACTGAGCTGGGTGAGTATTCTACAACTTTTTTACCATAATGGTGTGATGCAATATATATACACATATGCAAAACACACCCTTCCTTAATTATAAGATTCCTTTTGGGCCATCTTAATTAATCAATTGTATATATACATGTGTGTGTATGTGTGCAGTTCAAATTTGAAAAGAAAAAGGAAAAGATCTCTCAGCTAGCTCTACGGTCAAAAAATAAGTGAGACTAGCTATGACCTTTCCAACATGTACTATGCTAGCCGTGATAATGGCCTTTCAAAGATGGATCAAGCACAGATCTTCCGCACTAATTATTAGGAACTTTATTGTGATATATATTTAATTTGTATATAAAATTAGCCCCACCGGGAATTATAATGAAAATATATAATGGAAAAAAGCAAAGGAATCAACGAGAGAGAGAGAGAGAGAGGATATATATATATATATGAAAAAACTTTTTTGTAAGGACCAATGCTTCGTGTCAAGGACGAATAAAGTAATGAAAATTAAAAGAGCAGAGAGAAACAGAGAGAAAAGCTGTGTGTGTGTGTGTGTGCATTGGGACGAAGGCAATAAATAGAAATGGGTGAAGGGTGATTCCAAAAATGTCGGTGAATGTGGGTTTCAAACGAGAAAACACTGCGATATCACAGTCACACTCAGAGAGTTAAAAGTAAATTAAAGCAAGTAAAGAAGAGTGAAGTGTGGGTTCAATTTGCAGGCTTCCTCATATATGTGGTGGGGCGAACCACACAAGCTAAGGGCTCGGAAACTCATGCATGCTTCATCGACTCATCATATATATACCACATACACACCCCACTGCTTCCAAGAATCATTTGGACCATATATTAAATGAACAAATAATCATGTGTTACTTTTATATTTTTTTGGGTTGTAACTAGATATCTACTATCAAGTGCGGTGCTACTCGAGAGAGTGCTCCCTCTTCCCGATGTTCCTCCCGTTCTTGGTCCTCTTGAGAGTCAGGGGCGTGCTCCTGGGAATCAGAGGGGCAATTCAAAAGGAGATCGCGAGGGGAGTCGTCGTGAGCCATAGCAAAGTGAGAATCACCTAGTTTAACGAGGTAAACGTTGGTGAGTTAGCTTTTGTAAAGAAAAAGCAATAGAGGGCGAGCGCGGAAGCCCGCAGAGTTCAGCAGGTGAGGAGGAGTTCTCCCCACAGACGGCGCCAATGATAAACTAGAAAATGGGTAGCACTTACCTAGTTCACCGGTTGTGGGCTGCAAGAGCCAAGAGTCGAACAAGAACCTGCAAGAACTTCACAGGGGGGCCCTGCGAAGAGTACTCCGACGCTCAAGTTAGTAAGAGAGTGATAGGAGAGTAAGAGAATTCTGGAGTGTAAAGNGAGGGCACTTGATTGGTTCGAGCACGCTTTGCAGGGTGTGAAGGGGGGAAGAGGCCCGATGCGAGAGTCGTTTAGGCGTACGCCCAAATAGTGATGTATCATATGAACCTTACAGAACAGACGTTATTTGTTATAATTATAAAATAGTAGATGGTTTAGATTAAAAACAAATGTTCGAATTTAATACTAGAATTTTTTTATAGTCATCCCCTTGAGTGTAAAGATGGCTTTGTATAGAGACTCGATATATATATATATATATATATATTGGTCAGATATCTATGTAGTTTGGGCATTGCCCCTTGTTGGTTACCAAAAAAAAAAATATGTTTGAATTTAATTTAGAAAAAAAATGTTAGAAGGACTTTGCAATTAATTAGTAGCTGGGGATATTACTTGAGGAATTAATTAGATGATTGTAAATATACTCGGTCAAATATAAATTGTGGTGTGCGTGGCTATATATATACATGTGTGATGAATTGGATTATGTATAGTGAATCATGCCTACGTGGAGTCCAGCTGTCATTTCTGTTAGAGTTGTTAGTTTGTTCATTGTGGTTTGTTATTGTACAGTTTATTAGTTTAGTTCAGCAGCTGAATTAGTGTGTGTATACCTCCTTTCTCATTAATAAAATTATCTCATTTCATTTACACTTTCTTCTTACTTCCGCATTACATTTGTGCAAATTATTTCATTATGGTCCGATGACACTTACTTGATTCGTGGTATATAAATGACTTTAAATTGAAATATTTGTAAAAGTGATTCACAAGGATAAAGACATGTTGTCAAGTAATTTCGGGGATAATAAAGTCAATATCTTTGTATCGATAACGTGTATTTATGAAAGTCTAGGATTAGTTACTTGTATACTTTTTTCTTAGGAACTATAGGTGTATAATATATATCTAGTTTGATGATTTTGTTAAGATGAATCCCCTCCCCGATATCCAGGATATTTGTTATGAAAATCAAGAAGGGTGGTCACCCATGAAGTATTATATGGAGAAGACGCCCATGTCTTTGCTTGTGTGAAAGATTATATGGAGAAGACGATCAACTAAGATTTGGTGCGTTTGGATTGACGACTTCTAATAATTGAAGCACTATTTGTTCACCAACTTTTAAAATTAGAGCTTTTATTTAAAAAATAAGTCAATTATGTTTGGATGTTACAGTTTGAAAGGTTTCGGGCGTACCTTGAATGTTGATTCGAGATACCGGTCACGATGACGAATTCGGAATCACGTTTCACAGCAAATAACACTATCACCAAGAGAGCAAAACCGAGACTGAAAACGAGAGCTTTTTCTCTCTAGAAAACTTCACACACGCTTTTTTCCAAAATGAACTCCCCTTTTGTGTAAAATGAAGTCACGTATCTTTCTACTCTGTCACTTCCCCTTTTCAGATTTGTTCTACTTCACCTTCCATATAATTGGAAGTTACTACGGTGTGTGTGAGTTTAATATTTTTATACCAATAAAAATATTAATGAGATTTATTAAATGAAAATAGTATCTTTTAATCACAAAAGATTCTGATACATACCCATATAAATCTCAACTGCTTTTCATGATTCTTACAAAAATTAATTAATTAATTAATCCTCTCAATAATAATAATAAAATATTATTATTTAGATTAAATCTGATTTGGTCCAATCCACCAAGGGTAGACCTATATCCCAACACAATTGATATATGTTCAATGGTTAATTACACTATTGGAAGGTCACAGCCTCAGTTCGCATTCTTTAGTTTGGAAGGCAAGCTGGAAAAAAATAAAAACTGTACGTTGTCATTGCTCAATATTGTGTGCATAAAAACATCGATATGTATGTATTTCATACATTTGTACCCATTTTCTGTAATATTTAGAATCTTAACTAAGTCAACCAATTTTTGTGATCATCAGGACTAAAAAGTTTTAATTATGTTTTAGTTATTTTTTTGTTATAGTATTGAATGAATTTAGTTAATAATAATTAACGGATACAATTAATATATATTGTATACATAGTTTTGCTTTGACTATGAAATCTTTTATACACATTATTTTAGATAGGAAAAATTTAGGTGAGTTTGGCCCCCCGAGACTCATTAAGGTCAGGGCATGCCTCCAGATTTTTTGAGCACTTACAGAGGTACTTACAGATCGCCTACCATCAAGACTCTCACATCGACAGCGAATTCACAACTTTATGGGTTATGAGTTGACACCTTATCAATTGGGTCAACCTTTATTGGCATCATTTATACACATTATATTATAATTTGAGATTGACTGTATCCTTGGATAGTTGGATGGAATAAAATGTTAAAAGTTCATTCACAGTAGACAAAATCAACATCCAATGAAATATACTATTTGCTTGACATTATATTATTCTTCTCTAAATTGCAAGTTCTAAACTCAATTAAGTACTTGAAGAAAGCAAGATATCTTTATTTAAAGATATACTGGTTTTCATATATTAAATACAATTGTAAAAATATTTAACAATACTGCTTTCTGCAATCAGAATCTAATTAATCTAATTAACAATACTGCTTTATCATACATATGTAATCATTAGTAATTTAATATTGGGATTCAGTGTGGCGCAGAGCAGGGTGTTAAACTGTGGTCCAATCAACTGAAAAAGTAAAGGCCCAAAGAAAGTTTAAGAGATAAAGTAGTAGGTACCATGATACCCACAATGGGTCCTGCTTTCGAGAAAGCCCTTTAAAATTCGAACAAGGTGGCTCAACTTCTCTTAAATCTGATTCTGAAGCAATTGGTGACCACAAATTCAAGATGGAATTGAAACCAAGTTGCAAACACGAATTCCAGTTAGGCAGGCACTCTAATTCGTAATCCAACAAGGAATGTGACCTCAGACAAAGTTCAATGAATCCTGTTGGGTGGCTGCTTTTCTTAAGGGAGAAAAAAAATATACTCTTCTATTCTATGTAAATATATTTTATTGGATTCTTCAACTAAATAAAAAGAAGCAAGTTGGAAAACATGCCTGCTCAAAATAGAGTATACTTCAACATTGTCCTTTTCCTCGCTTCAGCTAATTATCTGTAAATAATATATATTGCAAAATTACAAGACTTGTGCTTCTGTCAAAGTACATGAAACATCTCTTCATTAATATCTGAGGATGATTGCAGTAATAAACGTTACAAATTGTACATTTCCATGTAAGACACATCCCACCATTTTTCTTGGTTGTCTTCTTCCCCCCTTTTCAAAGATTGTTGCATTATATTCCTGTATCCCACACAAACAAATGAATAACTTAAATGGAGTGGGCAGGTGATCTTCCACCATTCCCTCCAAAGGCCACTTTCAACACTTGAAAAATAAGAAAAGACACAAAATGAACAAAAGTCTCAGCTATCAACAAGGTTAGTAATAGAAGGGGGTCGTATATCCTGATTATGAGCTTGAAGTTCACTCTGAGTTTGAACTTCCTGCTGCTGGTCAAGGAACCTGCTCATTCGCTCTAGCAATTGTGCAGCCTTTCTTTTACCTCTGTCGGTACCATTTTGAGCCAAATCCATTAATGGACCCATTACACCGAGATCTTGAGCCTGCGCTAGATATTGCTGATCTCCAGAACAAAGGTGTACTAGAACAGCAGCTGCATTCTCTTTGTTCCTTGGGGATCCATTCCCGATAACCTCTACCAAAACCGGCACTGCATCTGCAGAGCCAATGGCAGCCTTCCCTTCAGGATGGCTAGCCAATATTGCCAATATGGCCAATGCTTCATCGACCATTCCTCCACCAGGCTCTGTCAGCAGATGCATCAGTGTGGGAACAACACCAGCCCTAACAGCTTTTCCCTTGTTACCCTGGTATATGCACAAATTGAATAGTGCTGTAGCAGCATCTTTTTTACCCCTTTGGGTTCCCTCGCTTAGCAGTGTCACTAATGGTGGGATGGCTCCTGATGACCCAATAGTAACCTTATTTTCATCAATGACAGAAAGGCTGAAAAGTGTTGCCGCTGCATTTTCCCGAGCTTCCATGCTGCCCTTCTTGAGCACATAAACTATACCAGGTACTGCCCCAGAAGTTATGATACTTCCTTTGTTATTCTCACAAATGGAAAGATTCAAAAGTGCTGTTACAGCATGCTCTTGAGTTCGGGAGTCAGCTGTGGAGAGGAGGCCAACAAGGAGAGGTATTGCACCAGCTTCAGCAATGGCCACACGATTATCTGCATTGCGCTTTGCGAGAAGGCGGATCTCACATGCAGCTGATCGCTGGTCTTCAGGATTGCCAGAAGTAAGCTTGTAAAGAAGATTTTCAATCTTACTACGCTCAGCTGGTGAGCAGGCAGAAGCTGACTTACTAGGCCTGGAACTGCTAGGTCGCTTAGGAGGTTCTATGCCATTGGCCTCACACCAATGTGCTATGAGACTTCGTAACACATAGTTGGGTGTAAGAACAGTACTAGTAAGGTTCTGCTGTGTTTTTGGACAGGTCCCGTGCCCTGCTTCCAACCACTTCTCTATACAAGTTCGCTCATATGTCTGCAGACAAAAGAACATGGTATGTTTCAGGACTAACTTGACAGATATAAACATACAGATTCTGCAGCAGAGTTAGAATTTCAAGAACTGCACACTGAAAATACCAAATGGAAGTTTTATTTCATAACTATTACTTATAAAAAAGTATTATCAAGGAATGCCTTTAATGTTCATTTCAAATCCCTTCTAGATTCAATAGAAACTTGAAATATAAAGCTACTGTATGGCAAAACGGTCCAACTTACAGGGAAGGACAATTTTCATTAGGGTAAGCAACCGGATAAATGAATTAGATATCCTATAATATGTTGTTTAAGAGCGAGAAGCATTTAGCTTAAATTTTACATTAAAGCAGTCTAAGAGTTAAGTGAAGGGTCAGAAGTTCCAAATGGGAGAGGCAAAAAGGATGAGAAAGTGCATAATTTTTATACTTTTCAGTCTGAGAGCATCTTTAGAATGCACACACCTGTCCTGTTGAAACAATTACAGGATCCTTCATCAATTCCAGGGAAATTGGACATCGGAAATCATCAGGGATAACAGGGGCTTGATGACTCTTTTCACTTGCCCCTTGCCTGCTGCTAGTTGAAGAAAGGCCTTTTCCTCTGTTATTATCATCAATGGCTAGATTCTCTGTTTGCACAAAATCCTTTATTTTCTTCAAAAGCATTGACATCTTCTCAAAGCTTGCCCCAGGATCACCACCACTTGCTGTCACCATCTCATGCAATGCGAGTGACTCTTGTGTAAGGTCAGATATTCCCATCAATTGCAACTTTTCAGCTAATCTCCTTAGAACAGGGGAGTCTATTGCTGCATCACTGCTCTTATCATAAAGTGATAAGAGATCCTCATACAATTCAACATCTGGTGCATCAACCTTTCCTTTGGCTCTTCCAAACTGAGCTAGAACAAGCTCAACCTGGAATGATAAGAGTAATTAAGAACAATGTATATGAAAAGAGAACATCATAAAAGTATTAAATGGTGAATGGTGAATCTATACCTGCTCTTTAACTTCATCTGATATATCAAGTTTATCATAGGAAATTGCACTCAAGGCTTGTTCTAATTGATCTGTCACGACATGGTATTTATTCATAATTTGGTCCCTCTCTAGGGCCTGCAATCAGAATAGACACAATTAAAAGATTATAAAGAGAAAAGGAAGTGTAAGCCAGCGTTAATTACTAACAGAAATCTTAGAAATCAATGCAACATCTAAGGCAATAAAATTCATGCAACAGAAAGCATGTTTCCACAAGTTTATCTTTAAACATACCATGCACTTAGAAGTCAGGAAATTAAATAAGAATCAGATATGTAAAATTTAAAGCAAGCATAAAGAATAGCAGCTCCTAGAAAAGAGTGACTAAACACAAGGATCCCGTATAGACTTATATATGGCAGAATATCTATTATATAACCCTACTTGGATTCCAGATAGTATCATACTGTAGATTCCATTAACCTGCTCCCATTTTTTTCAGACCTGTAATATTTTGATCATTGAAAATAGAAGTGCCACTAAGATACTAATTCTTAATCTCAAATATAAATTTTTCAATAGTTTTCCAAAAAATATTTCTTAGCAATGGAACGTTGTTTGGTTTTATTCTGCAAAACTGCAAAAACAGAATATGCTCCCACTTTTCAAAGATAAAGACTGAGAACCCAAGCTGGGCTGGATTGATATTAAAATGTTTAATTGCCAACTGCATAAGCTATAATCAACCAGCTCATATAAATGCCATTCAGAACGCAGTAGGATGGACAAAATTGACAATGACATTCCATCTCTGCATGTAGCTAATTCATAATCACAGGTAGAAGACAGACGGAGACCGAAACTGGGTTTCTAAGCTATAACCTGTGACGATGTTTTTTAAGAATATATAATGGAAAAAGAACATTGAAGAGCATAACCTCTGGCAATTTTTTCAGATCTGAAAATTGATTATTTGCACCTATCCTTTCCGAATAGGAATCTGCATCAAATGGTTTTATCTATCACGAATTATATTAGGAGACACAACCTCTAGCAGAAAAACACCGGCACGGAAAAGCAAAGCGCACTTCCAGTCCAGCAATTTCATATTCAATCAGATGAATAGATGCATAACAAAGAAAACAGTTTTTGGCTTCTGTGCTGCATTATGTATTGCAACTCATGAACAACCCGAACAGGAATACAGCCCCCTACCTCAAAACCTAAACAAAAAAAAGAGAGGGGGAAAGGATAAAATCTTATATGGATGGGTAGAAAACCATTAGTAAGCACTTAGCAGTATGCTATCGGAATTATACTGAAAACTCTTGAATGTTTTTTTTCTAATAAAAAGAAAAGAAGCTAAATCAGTGTAGATTAAAGATTATCGTCGCCACAAAGGCTAGAATTGCTTCCCCGATAGATTTAGCTCTTACAAAGAGCACAATTAAAAGATGAATCCATTTTCAATCACTTTTCCTACGCTTTCTATATACCCAAACAGATACCGTGGAAGACCTAGGGGAACACATATCTAAAAATCAAACAATTAATCAGCAGGAAGAACAATCTAGCCAACAATGGATTCAGAAATGCAAAGACCGTTTTATACGAATCGAGTAATACGCACACACCATGTAAATCTTACTCCCTTCACTCCCGAATCTGAGAAGTTCCCTGGTCGATTCCAAAGCTTCCTTGAAGGAGAGCAAAGCTTTCAAAGTCTCTTCAGGGAACGCCTCTTTGCTGTCCCTAATCTCTTCGAACATTGGAGTCAATAGCTTCAACCTTCTGGCCAAATTGCAGTACTGCTTCTTCACCGTGCTCCTGTAATCGGAGATCGCAGCTATCTCATTCACCAAATCAATCGAGGTCTGAGCTATAGCTGCCTTTTCTTCCTCCATGGCTGCTGCTCCAAGTACCAGATCTCACTATACGGCACCGTTTAGCTTCACAAAACCAAATACAACCGGCGGATAAGCAGATAACGTTGTTGCCCCAAATCTCTGAGCCTTCTACTAAATTTGGCGGAAATCAGGATTGCTGGTCATACTCGTCGGGAATAAGAGAGAATTTCCAGACAGAACGTTTTCGAGAGAGAGAGAGAGATTACAGAAACAAGAATGTGAGAAACACGCGCAGAGACTTCCTCTTTTGTGTAATTTCGTGGCGCGGCTGACGCTGAGTGAGCTAACCAACATTGGGTTAGAAAGTAACTCATGGTTAGTGGTGGATCAATATTATCATATTCATGTATTAACTGTAAAGTATAAACAAAAGGAACTTCGGCTATTGCGGCGGCGGCGCGGTGGTTGATGTCGGCTCCGGCTAGTGCGGCGCCGGAGGTGATGGTCGGTTAATTCGGTTAAACGAATTTGGGTAAATCGTATCAGAATCAGAATTCAGAAAAGCCACTGAGGAGTATTCATTCTACTGTGCCACACTGTCAATCTTTTTCATGCCATTGAATTGAGACACAGGGATTCCACACTGTCAACCTTACCATATGAATTATATTGTAAATTTTATTTTATCATATGAATTATTTTTTATTTTCTTTTGATATTTTTATTTTTTTAATTATTCTGTAGTTAGTTTTTGTTTGATTTTCATCGTTATAAATATTTTGATGTTCTTTAGTATATTATATAAATATATTTTGGCAAAAAAAACAACAAATATGTCAATTAGTATTAATTTTAAAATAGAAACAATGATAATTAAATTTACTGAAGTAGTGATTATGCGTGCAACATTATTTTTGAGTTTTGTTAGTGCCAATTAAATTGAGATTAAATTATCTAACTAATTATTTTCTCTTGGTTCAATGATAAATCCGATTCGATGGTTTTACACTTTTGATATTGTGTTCTTCATTTAGTTTTATTGATTTATGATATTTACTGCTCATCTATCTTTCATTTTAATGTTTTTAAGTTAATTTGAATAGGTAATATTATGACATGGGTTGCTCGTTTAGTTTGTATAGGTAATATTAGGACTAATAGCTATTGTTCCACACATGGTAGCAACTAATATAGCTGTTAAAAAAAAGGTATTCTAAATAAAAAACTTTTTGAATTATTTGTTTAGGGCTAATATCTTTCGGGCTTTTATATTATTAATTAGATTCGAATTGTCGACCGTGTCGAACTCATTTTTATTACTATAAGATTAAATTGAGTATGTTATCCTTTAATATACTTTAGGGATAATGTGATTCTATTTCGTGGAATCGTTAATCTACTATAATGAATAGAAAATTATTTTTTTTATCAATGATTAAGTGTAAGACTCCATAAAGATTAGCATTAGTCAAACCTTAATCTATCGGTAACTTTTATTACTATTTTATTTACTTGTTATATGACATTTAGTTTTCATAATTTCTCTCTATTTTCTATTTCTTTTTGGATTTGGTTAATAAACCTTAGGCAAAACTAGTTTTTGAATATTGATTATGTTCTCGCTCTTACTATAATTTATTATTTTAATGTGCATAATCAGATTACTTATTTTTAGTAGAGTCAACACTCATCCATAATATTTTACTCTAATAAAGAAAACTAGTTCATTGTTGTCATATGGTATGAAAACAATCATAATTTACTCTATATATATATATTATATTGTCTATAAATTTATCATTTTTTGGCATGATATTATAAATTGGTTAAAGTGCACTTTTGGTCCCATAATTTTCGCTCAGGTCTCAATTTTGTCCATAACTTTCTTTGTTGAAATTTTGGTCCCATAACTTTGCAAAAAGTTGCATATTTGGTCCCGTATCACTTTTGGTCTCACATCTTTTGGTTAAGTTGCAGAATTGGTCTCATATATTTGCAAAAAGTTTCACCGTCAGTCTCACCTAACCCAAAGTTATGAGACCAACTCTGCACTTAACCCAAAAATATAGGACCAATTCTACAAGTTGATCAAAAGATATGGGACCAATTCTGCAACCTTACCCAAAAGTATGAGACCAAAAGTGTGATACGAGACCAAATCTGCAATCTGAACAAAAGATCTGAGGCCAAAAGTTCAACAACAAAAATTATGGGACCAAATTGAGACCTAAGTAAAAGTTGTGGGACCAAAAGTACATTTTAGTCTTGTAAATTTATCCTTGAACTATATATGTGATCGAAATATTAAATTATGATGACATCATGCTATAGCATTGCCACTACTAATTAATAATGTATCACCATTAAATAAAAAAGGAAACAGTAGTGTGTGATAATTAATCATTCAGTTGTTATAGTATGGTAGTTGACTAAACAGAGTTACTTTGTCAGAATTCAAAACCTACTCTCAAGCATGAATCATTTGGGTTAACACGAAAGAGTAAATTACATGATAATTAGTATGAATTATAGATATTTATGTATGTGTATGTTATGAAGGCATGACTACATCAACCCATATAATGACGAGTAGAAAATCATGGACATGGCCTCCAATTAAAAAGACAGGCCAAACCAATATAATTACTGGGGTTGTACAAGGAAACAGCAAGACCATGCATGCATGCATAGATATAATGCAACAAGATTGTGGCTTGTGCATGTGGGACACTTGTTTAATATTTAGTTATTAGCATGGAAAAAGCTTACACACAAAGTTCTCGTATCTATATCTATATCTATATCTATACTATATTATATGGCTTCACTCCTTATGGTTGGTCAAAAATAGTAAATTAAAAAATTAAAAAAGAAAAAAAAAATCACCACTCTCTCTCCCCACTCACTCCCCCCCCCCCGTTCTTTAAAAAAATAAATGAATTAAAAAAATGCAAAAAACAATTAAAAATTAAAAAATGTCACCACTCTCTCTCTCCACTCACTCTCCCATATGAGGTAATTTCAAATTGGTCCTAAACTTACTCTTTTATCAATATAAAAATTTAATATGATTTTCAATTTTAAATCAATTCAAACGTTACATGCATATTGGCGTGCCCGTTAGGGCACACCAAGCCCCTAGTTATATTATATGACTCCATCCCTTTATGGTTGGTCAAAATTATTAAATTAAAAAAGAAAAAAAATCACTCACTTTTCTCTAGCTAGCCCACGTTCATTTTTATGTAAAAAGAAAAATCACCCATGTTCATTCTCATTAAGTCAAAATTTTTAATTAGTCCCAAATGTATCAAGAAATTTCAAATTGATCTCAAACTTACTCATTTATTAATATAAAAACTTTATATAATCTTTAATTTTAAATCAATTCAAATATTATATGCATATTGGCGTGTACTAACGTACACGCCAAGTCCCCATTATATATATATATATATAGCAGCATGCAATACTCGTAACCTTCAAGTTTTCTCGTGCCTCTGTTCTTTTGGTCGTCTATATCGAATCCAATTAATTGTTGGTGGGGACAATCACATGATGATAAGTTAGAATGCTGGCACATTTTCTTGTCCTAGATATCTGCACACAAAAGCCTTTGGCTTTGGATATTCAAATCATGTAATATAATTTAGGGTGTGTTTGGATTAGAAGTAGGTAATGAAATGATGATTTTATGTAATGAAATGGTAATGAGAAAATTATGTAATGAAAATGGTGTTTGGATTAGTTTGAGATGTAATGAAAAAAATAGGATGTGAAATTATGAAAAAGGGTATGTAATGATTGTGGTTGGTTGAAATAAATATAT
>QANZ01000439.1:42134-112603 GCA_003254925.1 Chamaecrista fasciculata | reverse complement strand
TTTTTTTTTTCACATCCAAAATTTTTTTAAAGTAAAAGTATTAATTTTACTTTCAAATTTTACACTAATTTTTAATTTTATTCTCAATTTTTTTACTATTAATTTTGTCTTTAATATTTTAAATTTTGGTTAATTTTATTATTTGATCAATTTTTTTCAATAAATTAACGACAGACTGTATCTTATTTTTCAATTTAAATTTTTTTTTCTATCAATTTTACGTTATATATCACTAATCACGTAGAATCAAATATTAACGATAGAATTTACCTACATTATATATCACTAATCAATTTATAATGGGAATAATAAGTGTTAAGCAAAGGACTTTCATCACACAAAATAAAATTTTTGATATATATCTTTGATAAACAAAAGAAAAAGTAAAAGGGAATACAACTTAAGTTTACTTTTATCTTTTGGCCTGAAGCTCAAGTTTAGGGTCTGTTTGGGAGCAATATGATTTTAATTCAAGTTCAACAAAATGGATGGGATGAAATTATTTTTTAATTGGATGAGATGAGATAATGTATTGGTGTTTGGGTGATTTTAAAGAAAATGATGTTAAATAGGGTGTGAAATTATATAAAAGGGTATGTAATGATTGTGGTTAGTAGAAATAAGTTTATGGATTTTTGTAATTTGTATAGGGGTAGAAATGGTAGGAAATAATGAGATGAGATGGAAATGATAGGTGTTTGGTTGTGTTTTGATTGAAATAATATTGAGATGAGATGATATTGGAAAGTGTGATATTGTATTGGAAATCGTGAGGATGAGAAAATTTTGGATGAAGGGTTAGAGGTCAATCCAAGTGGATGAGATGATGGGCCAAAATGAAAATAATATTGGAATTATTTTTAAGAATACAATTTGGTCCATAAATTTGTACCGGTCCTATTAATCAATCCCTAACACGTGTAAATGATAACTTGGGGCTTACACGAAATCCCAGTCATCAATAATCGAATTTATTTGTGAAATCCAACGGAAAAAAATAACAAATAATAGTTTGAGGACCATAATGCAAATAACAAAACAACACAAAAATGTTTGGTCAATGATTCATTTTGATCCAAAATGTATGCCCTAATATTCATTTGGTCCATTATGTTTCAAAATGTTCATATTGGTCCTAAATGTTGGCAAAATGATTCATTTTGGTCCTAAATACTGGTAAAATGTTTCGTTTTGGTCCCAACCAAATAGAGAAAGTATTATTTGGGAACAATACGTAGCTCTAAACAAGCCATATTCAATAGTTGGGACCAAAATGAAACATTTTGCAAATATTTAGGAGCAATTTGAATGTTTTGAAATATAATGGACCAAAATGAATATTAAGGCATACATTTAGGACTAAATTGACCCTTTAAACCTATATTTTTCCATCTTGTACATACACGTGGGTCATTTTGTNAAAAAAATGATGAGAAGTGATAGATAGAGAGAGAAAATTATAAGTGTAATTTATAAGTGTAATAAATGAGGGTATGTAAAATTACTATTTTGTCTAGTTTTTTTTATTTGTATTAAAGTATAGGTAATTATAGGTATATAAGTAGGGATAGATTAGTAATTTGAAGAGAAAATGAGATGATGTTGTGAATGAGATGATGATGTGGATGAAATGAGATGAGATGGAGGTTCCAAAAAACACCTAATCAGTAGTGTTCATCCAATCATAAAATGAGATAATGATTGAATGAGATGAGATCAAGATTAAACTCTTCCCAAACATGCCCTTAGTTACTTGATTGGAGTTTTGAATCTTGTTGAGAAGAAAAGACATAAGGACAGAAAGAGGTTATCATCTTCAGACAGAAGATCATTATCATAATTTGTCGTTTAGATAACTCATAACTATCAGTCACCTTCCAACATTATCTTTTACCCTCTCTCTTTCATTTCCCTTGTCTTCTTTTGGGTTTTTGGTTACATCTTTTGGGTTTACTTGATAAAAGAAATAAGGCTCTTGGGAACCTTATTAGCCCATAAGACATAATGGGCCTTAAAATAATATTAGAAGCCTCGACGACGTGAAAATAACTGGCTCCTATAGGCTCAAAATACATGTTGCATGACTTTACTCTTGGGGCCTTAGACAAATTTGGGTATCAAGAGCATATTAGCATGAAGAAAAAGAACATTATTGAATTTATTTGCTGTTGAGGTATGATGCAGGCTTTATTTTTGGGTTGGGTTCGTCAAGGTTACAATATGAAATGTAGCATTTACTCATTTAGTACTGACATGCTATCTCTCTGCTTATCATAGCATTAAAATCAAGAATCTCATCGCACGCAGGCTTCTTCCAAATTATAGTCAAAACGAGTTTTATTTGATTTTGTTTAGTAAAACTATACTTTATCTGACATATTGAAAACAACATTTGTTTGGCAAAAAAAAAAATCAGAAGAACAAACGGTGTCAGAGGGAAAAACAAAAGAAGAACATGAATTGGGTACAATACTAGGTATAATTCGGCCATCTTAACATAAATAGTTTCAGTTCAGTGTTATAACAAGAAGGAAGACAGGTAGCTACACCAAGCGTAACTAAAAATCAAAGTTATAACTACCAAAAGGGAAAGGACACACAATTGTGACATGTGAATTGTGATACGTGATTCTTGGGTGCGTGATCAGATTCTTAATTCCTTATCATGCAAGGGGCGTGTTTATTTGCCTTTATTAATTTATTATTACAAAAATAAATCTCCATAAATATCGAAGACAATTTTTTTAAAAAAATAACTAACACTATATATGTTTGGTGTAACTGTTTTTAATTTTCAAATCTTATATTTTAAAGATGTCGTGACGGATCATCCCACGTAATATATTAGTATAGATATAGAGAATGAAGGTGATAAGATGGAACATTTGTAGTGTTAATAGAGATGGGAGCATCCTATCTGAATAAGTGAATATAACGAGTGAAAACTATTGAGTATTGACACTTGGCCGTACATAAATATAGTGTTAGAAATTAAGTGGGCGTGAAAACGACGCGAAGGAAGCAATGAACGACATGGCCACTATTTGATTCCTACTG
This sequence comes from Chamaecrista fasciculata, assembly GCA_003254925.1. NCBI lineage: Eukaryota > Viridiplantae > Streptophyta > Magnoliopsida > Fabales > Fabaceae > Chamaecrista > Chamaecrista fasciculata. Next base: position 109,546 of record QANZ01000439.1, on the reverse strand, counting down.
GCATGCCAATTGCCAAATAATAACAAAAAAGGCAGTTATGTACAAAACGACATGTCACATGTATGTATATGTAAAAGGGAGGATTATATTGGATAACTTGTCAGTGTTTCCTTGGTAAATGGTAATGATAATTTAGTTTCAACTTTCAACAAAAGAAAGGAGAGTGAGTGAGGAGGGTATTGTAATTTCTTCAAGCAACGGCTTTCTCGTTATATAATAAAACACTCAACGAATAAAGGCGATTTATTACAAATCACGTTATAAGAAATATGGTGAATGATTCGTCCTCGGAACTACGTATAAGTTATAACTACACATGAACTATATGATGATGATCAGTGTCACACTGCCACTGTGGCTCTGTATGCTCACCAACAACAAAAAAATACAAAGAAGAAGTATCTTTTGTGCTCAAAAAATAGCTTTCCAAATTTTATAATTTAAAGGATTTTTTTTTAGAAAGTGATTTTTTTCTATTTTGATCTATTTTCAAGTTTGGTGTTGCTACTATATCAGTTTAACCAAGGCAATATCATCATCAAAGTTTATCATATATAGTATATATATATATATATATATTATTTTTTCATTAAAAAATAGTGACAAAAAATATAAGAAATTTATCAAAATATAATAATTAATTTTTAAATTTTAACACAAAAGGAAATCACAAAAAGGTTGGTACAAGGTTTGACCGGAATATTATGGTTGCATGGAATTACATTGAAGTAATATTGAATATTAAAAGTACAAGTAAAATAAGTAGAGCCAATGGGCTCCATTAATTTGAATGGGAGGTGGAACGCGTAAAACAGAGCCCTCTTTGAAATGTGAACTTTAGGTGGATTAGATACGTTTCTTTTTGACTTGATTACTTATGAATATAATACAATTATCGGGACACAAACATATACAATGAGTTCCATTTATTATTTTAACATGGACTTTTCAACTAATTAATTGAATGACACATGGTTTAGCGTGTAGATTTGTATTTGTATAAGAAAGATAGCGACGGGAAGTTGTATCGTCTACACCAACAAGTGTAAATTAAAATATCTGTTTTAAACAAATATCTTCAAGTGTCACCGCACTTTGAAGTTTGAAAAAAATAACTTCACACACTTGATTTCTATTTTTATACACACGGCTTCATTTCTGGCGGCAGTTTGTGAATTATAATTCATTCCTCTAATTTTAAAACGATGATGATGTTATGTGAATGATAAGTTTGATTGATATCATGATATGCTATAGTTCTGTTAGCGTGATTCTTTTATATGATGTCAGTTACACTATTATTTCTATGTTAAAAAGTTCACTGAAGAAAAATTGATATATATCTTCATTGAAATATGGACTTTTCATCATGTATAAATTATTTTTAAATTTGAAATTGATAAATAACTATATTAACTCAAACTATTCAAAAACAAATAATGTTTATTTTGCTATTATTAAGTGTTAGTATGTCTTTGAATCTTAAGATGATGATAAATGATATGTCAATTCAAAAAGCACAAATGCAGAATTGTTTGTTTTGTACTCAAGAAAATTAATAGACTTAATTTTTTGTATTTCTCATTGATAAACTGGTAATATTCATGGAAAAATGATACTACATAGTCGACCCCTTTCGTAATTTATTTTTCTTTTTTTTTAAGATACGTATTACTAAGCAGCACAAAAAATTAGTAACAGTTTTTTGTTCTTTTTTTTTTTTTATATAAAAAGAAAATAGATAAGTCATTCTAACTTTACTAGTGAGGTTTTCCATCAATTTGCATCATTTAAAATAGGGTAAATTATAAATTAGGTATATGTGATTAGGCCGAATTTCACATCACTCCGTGTGGTTTGAGATTTTTCACTTTATGTATATGTGACATACGCTGTTTAGCAATTAGGGTACCTGTGTTTTTGTTCCGTTAATTTTAAAGACAAATGCTGACGTGATGTAATCTTAGTCATCGATTTTCAATGCATCTTGGTCGTCGATTTCTATTGCATCTTAACCGTTGGTTTCTCTTGCATCTTAGTTGTTGGTTTCTACTTCAAGGTTAAAATCTCATTTTTCGTTCTCAAACTATAGGGTAAGTTTCATTTTGGTCATAAAAGCTATTTTTTGTTACATTTTTGTCCTCAAACTTTCACATTTTTTTTTCATGTTGATATCCAAAATGTGATTTTATCGGAATTCTCATCGTTATTCTTAATCATAAATTAGAGATAAAATCAATCGCAAATATATTTTCATTTTGTAACTAAGAATGAAAATTTCTCTTACTTTCTTTGTCAACTCACTTATTATTACGTATTTAAGTAAAAGTGAACAAAAACATAAAAAATACATAAAGTAAATAAATGGGTTTAATAAAAAATACATTTTTTTAATAAAGTAGCTCAATTTAGCTCGGTCAAACCCGATGGCCTAGCCTTAGTCTAACCGGGTCGAGTCTCAGGCCGACCCAACCCGTGATCACTCTTATATTTGAGAGAGAAATTATTTATCTTAATTATTTAGGTTAGAAATAACAGCGCAAACAATATGAAATAACATTTTTGGGGCAAAAAACGAAATAAATATGAAAGTTTGAGGACCAAAATGAAATAAAAAATAGTGGTAGGACCAAAATGAAACTTATCTCATAGTTCATGAACCAAAATTTGATTTTTCACTAAGTGACGTGAGTGCATGTCAACATTTTCCGTTAAAATTGACAAAATAAAATCATAGGTACCCTAATTGTTAAACGACGCATGCCTCAGGTACCCAAAGTAACATTTTTTAAACCACACGACAATGATATGAGATTCGACTTAACTACAAGTACCTAATTTATAATTTACCGTTTAAAATATATACTAGAGTCAGGTCATATATATCGATTGTAAATGTTAAAAACAAAAATGTTTGACTAATGAATTCAATAAAAATTTACCACATATACATATATATCTATATCTATGCTATATTATATGGTTCCACCCCTTTATGGTCGGTCAAAATTATTGAATTAAAAAAAATCACCCAGTTTTCTCTAGCCAGCCCACGTTCATTCTTATGTAAAAATAAAAAATCACTCATGTTCATTCTCATTAAGTCAAAATTTTTAATTAGTCCCAAATGTATCAGGAAATTTCAAATTGGTTCCAAACTTACTCATTTATCAATATAAAAACTTTATAAAATCTTTAAATTTAAATCAATTCAGACATTATATAAGCCTCTAGTATTATATATGTAATAACCTCTAAAAATTCAAATATATATTAGCTTATAAAAAGTTAAAATAGTATATTTTTTTAATTATTCTTAAAACCAAAAAAATTAAAATAATATATTAGTTAATCTATAAAAAATTAATAAATATATTATTTTAATTTTTTTAAAATTAAATCATATATGTAAATTATTCCTAGATGAAATTATTAATTTAATAACATTTTAGAGATTAAATTATTATTTTACTCTATAACGAGTAAAATAAAACGAGTAACAGCTGAGGGCAGGGTTGATTGAATGAGTGAAAGAAAACGAGTAACAGCTAGGTTGGGGAATACTGGATCGTAGCTTAGCGTGGAATCTGACCGCTGCCCGAAGTCAGTCTTAGTAGCTGCTCATCACTGACACGGTCAGCCTACTCTCTCTCTCATTTTCGTGCAGTTGCAGGGGGTTATGCTTTCTCTCTCTACCTCACACCATTGTCTCTCGCAATTACAACTTAAATGTGAAGCTTATTTATAACATTGAGCAATCGAAGCCACCTTCTCTGGGGAAGGAAGGTGGCGCAGGATTGAGGTGAAATCGCACCTCTCCGAAATCGCGTCCCCAAAAAACAACCACCTCAAGAAGACGAAGACGAAGATACACACACAGAGTGAGAAGAAGAAATGGGTCAGGGTCTGAGCTGCGCAAGCAGCCATGAACATGGCCTCTTCACTGGTGTGCAGCATGGAGATCTCGCCACTGTTAGAAATCTCTTACACAGAGATCCAACTCTCCTTCACCACACTACTGTCTACGATCGCCATTCTGCTCTTCATATAGCCGCCGCTAATGGTCAGATCGAGGTGTGTTTTCTTTGTTTCACTCGCTAATCAATTCAATCTTCGGGAACATTTCGTTCTTAATCGGTGGATTTCCAGTATTAGGCATTTGATTGGTGTTATTCTTGCATTTTCTTGGTGTTTTGTTTTGACGGATTTTGTGGGTGGCTTTTGGGCGAGTTTCAGATTCTATCTATGCTGTTAGAGGGATCTGTTAATCCAGATGTTTTGAATCGTCAAAAGCAGGTAATTCCGGTCTATTATTGTTACCATTTTACCTCAACGTCAGATTCCTCCGTCTTTTAGTTCAAAATTTTTGCCGCGCTTATCCTCAATTTCCATTGTTAACGCTTCAGACTCCGCTCATGTTGGCTGCAATGCACGGAAAGATCGCCTGCGTGAAAAAGCTCCTGGAGGTTGGAGCTAATGTAGGTGAAATATGAACTTAATTTATTGATTCCCTTTCGTGATTCTTTAACCGTGATTGGATGAATTAGTAAACGTTTGCCTGAATTCTTGAAAATTTCTCAGGTATTGATGTTTGATTCACTTTACGGTAGAACCTGCTTGCACTATGCAGCGTACTATGGTCATTATTCTTGCCTTGAAGCAATTCTTTCTGCTGCACAATCTAGTCCAGTGGCTGCTTCTTGGTTGGTTCTTTTATGGTTAAGTTTCAATATGTCCGAGTATTCATTAATTTGTTCTTTTCTGATTATGCTATATGTTTGAATTGATTGCAGGGGATTTGCTCGTTTTGTAAATATTCGAGATGGTAGAGGAGCAACACCATTGCACTTGGCAGCCCGTCAGAGACGACCTGAATGCGTGCATATTCTATTGGACAATGGAGCTCTGGTTTGTGCTTCAACAGGCGGATATGGGTATTGATCTGCCAGAGTTCTTATCATAATCTTTAATGTAAATTTCTCTGTGCTTCATTTGTTTTGTGAATTAATCAATTGCTATTTACAGCTGTCCTGGAAGCACTCCTCTTCATTTAGCAGCCAGAGGAGGATCTCTGGATTGTATCCGCGAACTCTTGGCATGGGGTGCAGATCGTCTTCATCGCGATGCATCTGGGTATAGTATAGTTTCTTAAATGCAGAATCTCATTGCCTAGAAAAGTAGAACTCATTGTCCGCTAAATTATTGGCTTCTGCAAACAACTGTGATGGTTGATTTATTTCTGATGTCATTGTAACAATAAAAAAATTGAACTGCAAATCTTTTAATAAGACACTGTAATATGGTAGTTCCATCCATTTCTTATACTCATGGGCCCTCACAACTCAATTGTTTTATGAATTTAATATCCATGATTAGATTCATAACAAATTAACAATCCACTGGTCATCTACTTTTCAACTTTATTTTCTAGAATACCAGGATCTGCCATAATGCTGTATTGTGTTTACACAGGCGGATACCATATGTAGTTGCTCTGAAACACAAGCATGGAGCATGTGCAGCGTTACTCAATCCTACATCTGCTGAACCTCTTGTCTGGCCTTCACCTTTGAAGTTCATCAGTGAGCTTAATCCAGATGCCAAAGCATTATTAGAACGGGCCTTGATGGATGCAAATAGGGAAAGGGAGAAAAATATATTGAAAGGGTGTTCTTACTCTCTTCCATCTCCATTACATTCTGATGATGGAATAGATGACAGTAACTCCGAGGTAATTCGATACCCTCCTCATTGATTCAAACTTCTCAATCGAGGTTATTATATATGCAATTGAATTTGATCAGTATTATAAACTTCTGAGATTTCGGTGAATATTTATTTGGTAGGAAATCGACAAAGCTGGAAAGTTATAATAAAATGCTGATAAATTGTATTTAATCTGTCCAATAATGCTTGAACTCATATTAACTAATGTTCTTGTCCTGATGTTAGGAGTTAGTAAGTTATAACTTATCTAGTAGAGATGGCCCTCAATTTGTACTTTTTGCGATGCATCTCACATAAGACATTTACACAAATGCAATGAAAGAAAGATCTGTGACCACAACTTTAAGGATTGGATAGTAACTATAATTTTGACTTGAACCACTATGGGCTCATTTGTAATACATCTAATAAACTGATGCAGGCTAGTGAGACAGAACTGTGCTGCATATGCTTCGAGCAGGTATGCACAATTGAAGTCCAGGACTGTGGCCATCAGATGTGTGCACAATGCACTCTAGCCCTCTGTTGCCACAACAAGCCCAATCCTGCAACCGCATCCCTTAACCCACCAGTTTGTCCATTTTGCCGAAGCAGCATAGCTAGACTGGCGGTTGTGAAGGTAGAAAGTCATGATGACGCTGATTTTGAGGCCGGAGATATCAGTTCTTCGAAGCTAAGCAAGTCAAGACAATCCCGAAACTTAAATGAGAGTGGCAGCAGCAACAGCTTCAAGGGACTATCATTTGGAAAAATGGGTGGCCGCAGCTCTGGAAGGATTGCTGCTGAAAATGAGTGGGTTGATAAACAATGAGCAAGTGATGCCTCCTCCTGCATTTGTTGATTCATGATTCATGATGGCTACCTACTTAAGCGGCAAGCCTAAACGAAAGTAAAAGGAGAAGAAATGGAGAAGCAAAGCATATATAAAATCCTTGTGTTATGTAGTTTTGGGAAATAAGCAAAGTGAGTTATAGTTGCGTGTTTTAGTTAGCAAGTGTGGTTGTGGGGGAGTGTCATGCTGTAATATTATTGCTTGAGAACGAAGAAGCATCGCCTGCATCGATGATTTTGGGCGTCTTTTAATATTCGTTAAATTGTGTAAAGTGAGAAATTCTTTTTCTCGAAAGTAGAATAGAAGATTATATTGGGGCCGGCTCTATGTTGAGGATGTTAGGACAGTCTCACTAGGGGGAAGAGTCAAGGCCACAAGGGTATATTGTATATTGTTTAATCTTCTTTGCCACCAAACCTTGTTATATTCCAATGAAGGAGAATAATACCCTCCTGAAATGTAAAATTGAGTTGCTTTTTTAATTTATGTATCGTACCAAAATGAGGAATAAAATACGGAAGAGAAAGACAAGGGCTTGCTGTTATTTGGCATGTGGTTCTGTCTGATGTCTCCCTATTAGTCGAAATATTTGTGCTTTCCCAAGGGATCCTTAGTTATTTCATACACCAAGTGATCATATGGAAGCGATAGGGATATAGACAAAATCACATGATCTGGCAAATCATTGACACGTGGAAGCAACACTTATCCAATGGCTATGAATAAAAAGCACACAGGTCCCCTGAAAGGCTGAAACCCAAAATGATCGAGATTCGAGAGTTTGATGATGAGATCTACCAAATGTACCAACCAGGGTTGGGTGGAAAGTTGTATAGGTGTAAGAAGTTGAAAGGGACAGTTAGGCGAAGCAAATGGAGAAAAAGAGAGAATAAGAAAGAGGGAAGGATAGATCAGAGTATATATATATGACTACATGTAATGTTTTGTGGATGATGGATATGTTTGTTCATGGAAGGCCAAGTGGAGGATGACGCCTCTTGACTTGTTCTTTGAAGGCTACGTTTCAACTATCAAATATCAATTATATATATTTGGAGGAGCATTATGTGGCTCTATGGCTCTATCTACAACAGTTAAGATTGTTTGCGTGGATTGATTTCTCAACTTGGTGCTAGCTAAGTTGAAAAAGAAAAAGAAATGAAAAAGCTCACGGGTACCTTGGTTTTTTTGGGTTGTAGAATTTGGAGGTGTTTATACTCTAGATATTTATAAAACATATTCACGAGGTCCTCATCTAGTCTCTTTTATTAAGTGATTGGTTCAAGCTTGAAAACTGATTTTGTTACTCTATTAATTATGAATTAGGGGAATATAATACTTAACTCACACTAATTAACTAATCTAAATCTATATATTGTAAGTCTTACTTTTTTAATGACTAGCAAACCGCCAAAAAATTACATAGTCGCTGAAAAATTACACAATCGTCGAAAATTATATTTCAGGTCATTTTTTCGCAAAAATAAAGGCTGCCATTGAACTCAGAAGGTAAAAAAATCTTGGATTAGGAGTTTTCGTAATCGTTGGGGCCGCCATGTATCTCGCCAGAAAATTCACCGGAGACTTGAGAGACCAAAACGAAACTTTAAGAAAACTTAAGGGACTAAAATAAGACTTTGGCCCCAAAAAAAATTGAGGTTGGGGTATAATTGACATTAACGTTTCACAGTGGGAGCATAATTGACACAATAAATATTAAGGGCATAACTGAAATTGACCCCAAACGTTAGGGGCACGAAAGAGTCTTTTGCCATAATATTAATTATATTAGTTCATATATGAATTCAATCACGTAATATTTGAAAGTTACACATGAGTCCTTCAATATACAATAATACTTATTATATTAATTCATATATAAGTTTATTAAGATCTCGATCTTAATAAAGTTCAGAGCAGAAAAAAAAAAATATCAAATCGTAAAATCGAATCAAAGATCGTAAGATCCTATCTTTTTTTTTTTACAAAAAAATTAGGATCGTAAGATCTTAACAATTAGGATCTTAAGATCTTAACAATTTATATTTATTCTAAATATGTCTAAAAATTTATATTTTATGGTATATTTACATATTTGTTGTGTCAAACATCTTACAAATAAAGATAAAAACCAATATAACTTTTTTTTTTGTGAAAAAAACCAATATAACTTTGATTCTATAGAGAAATGTGAAAGGGAACGGCGGAGAATATGAGAGACTGTGAAAAGTGAAAAGATAAATGTGATTTGTGCAAGGAAAACCTTAAATTTGCCTCACTTATGCATTTTGAGTCAAAAAATTAAAAACAAAAATATATAAAACACTGCGTTTTGGGCAACAAAAAAAAAAAAATTGTCTGAGATCCTACGATCTAAGATCTCGATCTTAATAACCTTATTCATATATGAATTTAATCTCGTAATACTTAAGAGTTGCTTTTGTTAATTATGTATATGTCTTAATAATGTATGACTAAGAGTATATTTTCAACTCTTGCGGCCGTGGAAAGAAGGTATTGGTGGGATGAAAACACTTGAGAAATTAAGTATGATTTTATGCTCACTAGAAAGAAATCATCATGGTAATAAAATAACAATGTCCTTCTCCTGATCAAATATAAAACATGAAAATGAGATGACGAATGAAAAGCTTCAATAATATTTATAAAGCTAATAGTGTAAATTTTTTGTTTGATTAATCATGAGTGATGAAGAACTTGAGCACGAAAGATCTGAGCCGACAAGGTGCGTGTAAAAATGTCCAAGATAAATGGGTCATGCCGTATATAAATAATTAAATTAATAATGGAAGTGATCAAGAATCTCGTAACCTTCCAATTTAAATCAAATTAAAGTGGTTGGACTTGAAGATTCACATGATTCCAGGAACGTGTCAAGTACGGTAATTTGCAATAAACCAATAATTTATTAAATCAGGACATTGAACGCATGTACAAATACAGTACCTTATTTCTAATTAATTTTTTAGTCTCTTTTAGTCTTGAGTCACGCAAATTTTTTTTTGAGAAAAATACTTGTTTTAATTATGATGTCTCTTTGCCCCATCACTATGTTAAAATTACATTATATCTTCGCATTTGTTTTTTTAAAATTAAATAAATCATTTAAAAAAACTAAGACGTGTTTTTCTTGATTGATGTTGGGATGTTAGGTACTTATGTATATATTATCCTCAGCTCTCGCTAGTCGCTATGCTGGCAGACGACATCTGCAATTAATAATAATCCATAATATCAGCTGAACAATCATGTCGTTTCACTGAGTTTAAGGACGACAAAAGAAATACTAAGAAATTATGTCATGTCATCTCTTATTCAGAGAACAACAATCACGTAAATGAATCAGATCGCACCCTTCAAAAATATGGGAAACATCAAAATGCTTTACGCTCCACACTGCTCCTGAAAATTGAAATCGATTCCTTTCCTTTTTTTTTTTAATTTATTTATCTTTCTTTAATTTCTTTTTAAAAAATGAGTAAAATACACTTTGATACCCTGTAGTTTGACCCTATTTCATTTTGGTATCCTGTTGTTTGAAACCTGACACTTTGATACCCATGGGTATTCTCCATTAACACTTTAGTACCCTTGGGAGCTATTTTGTAATTTTAACCATAACAAATTTTGTAAAAATTACATATTGACCTCAAAATTTTTTAGAAAATTACAAATAGATCCCTGATTACATATTATCTAGGGACTAAAATGAAAAATTTTAAAAATTTTTGGGGTCAATATGTAATTTTTGTAAAATTTATTATGGTTAAAATTACAAAATAGCTCCCGAGGGTACCAAAGTGTTAATGGAGAATACCATAGGGTACCAAAGTATCAGGTTTCAAATCACAGGGTACCAAAGTGAAATAGGGTCAAACCACACGGTACCAAAGTGTAATTTACCCTTAAAAAATTATTTCTTTTTCCACCTCATCTCCTCTCCGAGAAGAAGTAAGAAAATTTACAGTTTAGTCCTTGCCAAGAATCCGACAGTATCCATCCATACTGTTATTACTTATTCCGATTCGATTATGTTTGGCATCACCATTATTAGCATGTCAATTATTATAGATATATTATATATATATTCTAGATACCTCACTTTAGTTAGAGTTACCTAATAAATGATGTTCTGCCCATGAAATTCATTTAATCACACTGACAAATAAAATGGTTATTGACTTATTGGGAAACTGTAAATTTTTATAAATTAGGAACGAAGTGGAACCACGCATTTGCTACAAAAAACAAGTTCAAAAAGACGAAAATAGAGGTATATTCTACAAATGGCGTCAGAATGTCACATGAGTTTTCTCAGTTTTTGCTAATTGCTTCACAGTCAACAACAACACCAACAACATCAACAGCAGGAAAAATTTATTATTGTGTCTGACGTACAAAAATTTTCAGAAGAAAAAAAATGGAAGAAATTACCTCTAAAAATATACAGTAGAATTACTATTTACTGAGCGATCTGAGTCTGAAGAAGAAGAGAAGTAGAAGAAGAAGGTGCAGTGAGAACTGAGAAAAGAATTGACTAGCTATTCTATTCAGATTTCAGTGGGTGTAACTGTAATTGTAACTGTAAGTGTAACTGTGTGGAGGTTGATGGAGGCGACGTTTCACCTTATAACATCAAATCAATGGCAGGGAGAATCAGAAACGTCCAAGTTCATAGTATGGACAAAAGAGAGGAGAAAAAAAATCAAAGGAAAAACAAGAAGGTAGTGATAAAATGTAGACCCACACTTTCAGAAATTATAAGGTATATGAATATAATGAATGACATTTGAGAGACCCACTATGGGAATTGTGAAGAGGGAGAAAGGAACCCAAGAGAAAAAATGTAAGGGTAAGTCAAAGAATTACTGTATGGGACTTTGGCAGGGAAATTGTGGAGAGATTATTATTATATTGATTTATTTAACATGCGTCTTTAGACACATTTTAAAGTTTTTTATGATTGGTTAGTAGAACATCTCATATCTTAAAATCTATAAAAATTTATTTAAAAGATAATTTTTAATGTTTGAAAAACTCACTAGATCAATAAAAAAAATCTTAAGAGCACATGTGAGAAGGACCTCTATTATATTACAAAATTAAGAAAAAAAGTTAATTTTATAAATGTAGTTGTATTATTGATAGTTTTTTTTAAGATTTATTTTGAATTTAAAGGATTCTTTCTCGAAATTGTGGTATGATTGTTGAAGTTTTGCAGGAAAGGCCACATCAGATGTCAGATGTCAGATGTCAGATAGAACTGCATGCAGGAACCGTCATTTCCTCAACATCATTTTTGATGGATCATTACCAAAAGCGGTGAAACAGGTAAATTCAGATTATGTTACAGAGATTTGTTTTTAGTAAAAAGAAAAAGTAATATAGCATAAATTGGGAAAGTTAATTTTGTAAAAATAATCTTCATAAATAAATAATTTTCTTATCTGATAAAAAACACTTAGTTTAAGCTAGTTAAGATTTTAATTGATATGAGGGAACTGCCCTTGTACCATCAAGTTAGCAAGTAATCATTTACTTGTTTAATATGAACAATGAAATAGAATTACATATAGCCGTATACACAATGTTGTTTTTTTATGATCATATAACATGATTTAGTAGTGGAAATTTAAAACTCTTTACAGTAGTTGAATCATGTCTCATAAAATCTATGTATGGTTATTAAAAAAATATTTTACATTAATTTTAAAGAAATCATAATTTTGAGACAATCTAGCAGTGAAGAAATATGGCTCTTAAGAGTTCTAACTCTTAATAAAATTATCCTTTATTTAATATAATTAACTTTTAGAAAAGCCATTTTTAGTAAAGCATATATATAGGGTTCAACCAAAAAAATAAAAGCATATATATTGGAGGATCCTATGTATAAAAAGATAAAATTTCATTGGGTTTAACAAAATCACTTTCTAATTAAAGAGCTTTCAGCTTTGCCCATTCTCAATGTCCATTAATCCAAGGCGTGTTTTTCTGCATTCACCAAAAAGGACAATGGTTTGGTGATTAACAGATTAGGCATGTATCTTTATTTATTATTTTTTGGCGTGTGTTTCTAGCTTTGTGTGGTTTGGTTTTTAGGTATGTTGTTTTTCAATGACAAAAACCCCAATTATCTGAAACCGTAAACACCAGAAAGCTCGTAATGGTAAAATCAATCCCCAAAAATTTAAAGCCTATTGAACTTTCAAAACATGCGAGCAATTGGCATGGGCCTATGAGACTTGTGTTGACAAAAAATAATATATTCGGAGGTCTAAGTTGACATTTTGTTACAGTAGGCTCTTTTTGGGCCATGTGAGGATTTAAGCGCTATTGTCAGTTTTTTTTTTAACAAAGAGAGGCCTAAAGGCCTAAACAAAAAGCAAATAAAAAACTAAAAACCTTTTGGCAAGAGAGAACCCATAACATCACTAAATAAGATTAACTTCGCGCTCTCCGGAGGTCTAGGCCAAAAAACAAAGTTCGAGATCAACTTCAAGGTAAGACCCGTAACACAATCAGCTAAACGGTTGCCTTCATGAAAGATATGAGAAACCTTCACCAACCAATCTTTTTGCAGCCACGAGAGGATCATTCTAAGGATACCTCCGTCATGTCCCACGTTGAGATTACCCCTATTATTGTTAATTAGATTAACAACACCAAGAGAGTCCGACTCAACTTCCAAAAGTCTAAAACCCAAATCCCAAGCCAATCTCAAACCCTCACAAATACCCAAAAGTTCAGCTTCCAACACATTACAAGTACCTAGGTTTCTCGCAAAACCTCCTATCCAATGCCCATCAGAATCTCTAAAGACACCGCCACAAGCCGCCATACTCGACTCTTTACAAACAACTCCATCAGTGTTCAGTTTAACCCAGGTCAACGAAAGAGGGCTCCAAACAACACAATGATCAGATCTGTTCAATCCTGAAGGTAAAGATCTAAGTTTTTCAGCTTTAGCCTGCAATATCCAATCAACCCACTTCAAAACCACCCTTTCGGGATTTGGCCTGCAATATCCAATCTGCGCTATTGTCACTTTTTGTTCAGTGGGGAAGAATAAAAAATCAGAAGAGTTTGCCAATAGTGAATTTAATACAATCCTTTTAAATTGTACTAATTTAATTACAAATACAATTTGATGTTTGAACTTTGAAACTAAATAATAAAATTTTATGCTTTTTAAACTATATATTATGAAAGTATTATAGTAAATATTTTGTTGGCAATATTAAGATTGGTAAAACATTTTATCATCACGTTATTTTACAAATAGAATGAGATGTGCTTTTCATATATTTTTTTTAATTAAAAAATGTTTGCAAATATTTTTTTTGTATTATTAGAATGGATTTATTTAAAAGATTGTAATTAAGTGTTGTTTGACTTTTATATAATATAATTTGGTAAGGCTTGATGTTTTTTAAAAAAATAAAGAAAAAAAAATATTGCAATGGTTTTTTAAACAAAATTTTTCATTTATATTTTCTTATAATATATTTTCTAAAAATTTGCATACTGTATTGTAAAGCATGAGGTTGAGAATAAGAATATACTTAAACTAGTTTTCGTTTTTAAAGCGATCAAACCAACAAAAGGTTGGTTCAAGTAAACAGTGCAATATTGTTTAAATTAGATCATAAATTAAATTCAAGATATTATAAATATAATTATTTTTATTGAAAAATTTTTTCATCATAATTAGATATGTAATATAAATTAAATTTAAATTAGTCGAAATAAAATATCTAACTAGATAGAAACCCAAAAGACAAAAACCACCTATATATATAGGCTTATAGTCAATATATATAGAAGCATATAACAAACCCCTCTGTTTTTTTGGCCGGTATATAGGGTAAATTCTACTTTAGTACCCTGTTCTATGGACCAATTCCACTTTGGTACCCTGTTCTTTCAAAAGTGACACTTTGGTATCCTGTTTTTTCAAAAATATCATTTTGGTACTCTGTTCTTTCAAAAGTGACATTTTGGTACCTTGTTCTTTCACTATTTGTTACCCTATTCTATCTTTTTTAGGGTACCAAAGTGTCACTTGGTCTAAAGAACAGAGTACCAAAATGTCACTTATGAAAGATCAGGGTACCAAAATGACATTTTTGAAAGAACAGGGTACCAAAATGTCACTTTTGAAAGAACAGGATACCAAAGTGGAATTGATCTATAAAACAGGGTACCAAAGTGGAATTTATCCTATAATAAACCCCTCTTATAGCAAAAGAAAAACAACAATAGAAGCATATGATAAATGCGTTCTTATATAATGATGTAGATGAAGTACACAGACACCCAAAAAAAGAAATCTCCCTAGATTTTAGCTGACATTGTTTTCCCTTTCTTTTATAACGTTTAGCGGTTTTGAGAAATATTTTTATTTAAAACAACTGAACACTCAAAACATATACTCTTTTTAATTACTATATACGTATATGATATATCTATATATTATTTTGCTCCCTACAGTTATTTGCTATACATAAAAACAAAATTTCCTTACTTAGATGTTAGTTTGGGATTTATTTTGTAATGTAAAATATTCGAAGTGGAAGCGATATTTCAATTTAAAAGCCAAAGATCTCTCACCCTCCGCTATTATTGGCTTATTGCCATTAAAAACGAAAATGTAAAAGTATTCAGTCCAATTTAGTAGTGATCAAGGGTTGAGTTAGATAATTTAAGATAGGGTAAGGGCAGGTTAGTTTGAGTTTAGTATTTTATGAAGAAAATTATTAGGGCAGGTTAGTGATCAAGGATTGGATTTAATGAAGAAAATAATTAACATAAATCAAATAGTCACTGATTCAGCTGAGTTGAATTAACCTGACAACCTATTTGAAATCAACCCAAATTAAGAATTTGAGTTTATTTGAATATAAATTGGTGAATTGGTTAATACGATGATTGGAATGACTCAAATAATTGGAATATGGATAAATCCACTAAACACTTTTAGATCATCCATGACATAATACGATGAATTGATTCTAAGAGTGGATTATGTTGGAGTGACTCAAATAATTGGAATATGGAGAAATCAGAAATGAAATTGTTAATGTGTTTGAACTGAATAAAAATAAATAAATGTTGAATTTTAGGAAACGGACAAAAACAAGAGTGCTTGGCTTAATTAGTGTGGGAAAGGAAAATAAAAGGAATGAGGTAGCGTTGAAGCGAGTGAGATTAGTTTAAGAGGAAACCTAATATTTGGTCTCCCTTCTTGTTCACACTTTCAATTATTTGGTCCTTTCATCTTTGAAATAGACTATTTGGTCCCTTAAAAATTACAAATGTCAACTCGTTAGTCCATGTAACCCATCGCAGTTACTAACACCGATCACTTGGCCGTTAAGTGCACATGTAACACGTTATATGTCACATATTTAACTATTTGGAACCACGTAGGATTTGATATTTGGGAATGCTTCAGCCTTCAATAGTTTATGTCTTATGGAAGTTTCACGTGTAATACAAATATTTGGGTCAAACTCAATTTTAGGTCAGTTTAATTGTGTTTTTTGGTTCGGTTTGGTTGGTTTAAGTGATTAGGATGCCAAAGTGGCATTTAACGGTGTCATGTAAGCATTGAACGTCCACGTCAATAAGTAATTTAACAGATTCTATAATTGAGGGACTAAATAATTGACAATTATGATAAATAAGGGACCTAATTGTTGACTCAATAAAAAAGGAGGGACCAAATAATAAGTTTCTCTCTAAGTATAAAGTTTAAACGGTGGCGTTGGTTGAATATAATTCGTGTGTATTGTAGTGCGTGTCAGTGATCCAAATGGAATATCCCACACACAACATGGGTTTCCGCACTCTCCTCACCTGCTCATTAGTCATCACATTACATTACATTACTAGACTACCACGGAAAGAAAGAGAAAGGGAGAGAGAGAGAAAGGGGATGTTTGCTTCCCTCTGCAAAGTCAAATGGTACCCCAATTTTTTCATTTTCTGATTACTCATTACTCATCATATTCCCTCATTCTCATCTCCGAATTCCCTATCATCAAAGTCAATGCCAAACACAACTCATCACCTTCCTCCTTAATATTCCACATAATGACATAACCCCTCCTCCTTCCTCATCAAGTATCAACTACTTCTGGATAGAATCCTATGCCATTCATTATAATGAATATCACCTTTAATTTCATTCATCTAATTATTATATACCGGCCACATTCTTCTTCCCTTCCTTTTGTCACCCCATAAATAAACATACATATACATACATACATATATGAAAACTATAAAGCTGGATCTGCATAAATCTAACCTTGAGTTCACAGTGAAGTGCAGTCTCCGGGAGCTTGGGACTGTCGGATCCTGCAAACGAGAATGCACAAGGAGTTCCCTGCGATCCTTCTCCGATGCTTAAGTCAGAGTGGTGATCAAGTCAGGAGGATAGTATTTTTTTGGAGTAAGAATGGTTACCTATGAATGTGCGTAGTCAGCTTGTATTTATCCACGTCCCTTTTGCCTCACGTGGGTACGAGGTAGAAAAGGAACGTTTGGGGTGTTTTCGGGAATGTACAATGAATGAGTTGTTGTGTCTTGTTGATCTGACTCGCAGTGGAGTGCCTAACCTTCCTTTTTTGAGAGTTAGTGATAGCCAAGAGTGCTTTTCACCATATCCCTACGTACGGAGGGTGGTTTGGGTATTTTGCGTGTGTGTTTTTGCCCAAACGCACGCTGTGACTGGTGTAGCCTTACCTGGTCACGTGGTCTCACAGGATCTTCGCATTAAATGCCAATATCTTGACATTTATTGCTTGAGTGGGAGGGGACCCTGCTGATTTGCTTAAGTGGGAGGGGACCCTGCTGGTTTGCTTTTGGCGTCGGGTCCTTCAAGTGATGGCTATCCGCCGACCCTCGAGGGGTGTATATCACTGATCCCTCCGGAAAGTCCGAGGGGGGGGGGGGTCGTCGGCAGTACCTTCCGAGTAATGATTATCCGCCAACCCTCGAGGATGTATATCAAAATATATATATATATATATACACACACCGCTCATCATAATATTTCAGATCTTTCAGATCTGGGCATGCATATATATGATTAAAGAAAGCCCAATAAAATAAAAGCAAGCTAATTATATATAAGTACATAGTGCAATATTTATAAGGATGCTAGCTATAATCTTAAGAATGGAAAATTCTACAATTAATTAACCCATATATATATAGGTGATGATATATAGAGAGTAATTAATTAGAAAGAGTGAGAGCTAACTAGGTAGCACTAGTACAGTGCACTACATACATATAACATATACATACATGTATATATGTATGTGTGGAATAATGGATCTACATGGCTTGTTTGACTTTCTTAATCTTACCTCCAAGATCTAAAACAATGGGCCTGGGAAACAAAGATTCAATCTCTTTGGAGAGATCAAGAAGAAAGCGAGGACGAGTACTAATTGCTTTTCGTTTCGTGGACGATAATGGAATTGATTTTGGTTTTCTGGGTGCAGCCGGGCATTTTTGCATTGATATTCTGTGAACTCTTGATGTTGGCGTCTTCAATCCTCCTTTTTCCTCTTCTTCTTCTTCGTACGACGATGGAATTTGGATCTTCAAAGGCACGCACAACTGTGTGGGACGACGTCGTTTCTCTTTATGCTCCTCTTGTTTTTCATCACGTTCTTCCACTTTCTCTTCTTTTTCTTGTTTCTCTTCTGATGTTGATGATGATCTCACCGGATGCAAACTGAATTCCATGTCGTTTATTAGATCTTTCTCAGGAATCACTGCTTGGGAAATATTTGGCACACCCATGCATGAAGCGAAATGACCCGAATTCGGATACCATAAAAATCAAATAAGATTTTTTTAAACAGAAACAATAATTAAGGAAGATGAAGTTTTGAAATGATGGGGTGTAGAATCAAGAGGAAATAGACAAAATATATATAGAAGAAAGGATTAATTAATGAAATGAATGAATTGAAATTTGAAAGCTAAATGAAGAGATAAGAGAGAGTTTTGGAAGGGAACAAAGAGAAAAGGATATTGGTATTGCATGGTATAGATAGGTAGATGAAATTGGTTGCACCTGTACAGCTAGGAACATAAACAAATGGCCATATTCCTATATTTTTTTATAGGGGTTTTTGAGACCTTGTTTGGACTTTACCTCTACAACCCCAAAACGACCTTCATCATATTCATGTGTGTTTGTGCTCTCATCACTTCTTTACGCTATAGAGAAATTGGAAAGAGAGAGAAAGGGGAAGATTGAATATAAGAGTGTGAGTGAGAGGCTCAATTTTGAAACCCACCACTTCGGCGAAGGATCCAATGCAAACAAACACACATAGATATAACACTCTCTTTAATTTCTCTCACTAGCAGCTATAAGATATAGGAGGGGAAGAGGGGACTTTCTCCGCGAGTCAGCCATTAAATTAATTATACTAATTAATTTCTGATTTTTTTTTGTCTGCCTTCTCTTTTCATGTTTCTCTATTTCTGATGCACATATGTAAGCACGTGGTTTACTACAGGAACACCATCTGGATTCTGGTATTAGCGATCTGCATGCTACTTATCTTTACGCTAATATCATGTTCTGTATCTTTCTTCCATCTTTTTAATATTAATTTCTTAATATATATATATATATATTTAGATTTATAAAACCAACCCCCAATAAAGTTGGCCAAGTGGACAAGAGTTAACTCGTAATCTACAATGTCGTGAGTTCAAATCTAACTATCAATTTGAGAACCTTATTAGTAGACGATCTATAGGTATCCCTATGACCTTGTTGATAGGCGATTTGTAAACGTCCATAGAACTTAGAGATATGCTATATCTTTGGTGAGTCCATGTTCCAACTCACCTAAAGTATTTGATCATCATAGATATATAAAACCAAAAATTCTTTATTTCAATAATTTTTTTATCATAATTTGAGAGAGTTCGAATTGACTGATTAAGATAACATTTCACACATAAGTAAATCAATTATATATATTTTAGATTTGAGGAACTTATTTTAAAATATTTCAAATGAAAATAACCTATTATAATCTGGTTTAGTTTGTTTGTTTTGCAGGAAAATAACACGTGGCGATCGATTCCTTTTCAACGGCGAGAAAACGGAGGAAACCTTTTTCCCATAAACTTTTTACTCAGAAAACATTGCTTTGCCGGCTTGTAAATTGGTCGCTAAAAGGCATTCATTAGGCTCATCCAAATGTTTCACCTCTTTGAAATGGATTTAGTATTAGCGTGGTTAATATTTTTCTTTGATTTAATATGGTACAACGAAAAAATGAAAAGAAGAAGTTCTTGTCCCGAACGATATAATTGCACTTAAACACATATAGATTTCATTGTCTTTTGGACGATCCATGATGGCTAATTATCGTTTTTCTTTTTATTTTGTAAATAAGTCTTTTTTTTCTTCATATAATCATATGTCCAGATTTGTTTAATTGAACCAATTTGTGTGCCTAATAAGGCGTGCAAGGAAAGAGTGTAACTATATAATATGCTGTAGGCGGACAAACAAAACAGTTCAAGAGATATATATAAAAAATGAATCAGTTCATTTGTTTTTCCCATAAAAGTAACTAAATAATAGAAAAAGGTCAACAGTAATATGAAGCATAGGTATAAGATAACATATAAAACGATTTATGATGAAACAGCACAGTCGTCAGTGGTTCACCCATTGCTATCTTTTATCATTTTTATCAATAAACGATGAGAAAGTCAAAATATAGAGTAAGCTAATTTTCTGAAAAATTATTGAATTGATAATAAATGACTAAACGATATAATCATTAGTCTCTGAAAAAAATTAGATGATATGTATATTTTTAAATTTATTATAAAAAAGACTATTAAGTATATTGTTTGACTCTTTAAAAAATTAAATTATACATTTTAATATTTTAAATACTAAATTATTAATTTAATAATATTTAAATGATTGAATTGTTAATTTACTCGAAATTGTACATTGAAGGAGAATCGTTTTCAAAACAAAGTTGGCAATACAAAGTGGATTTGAATTTTGAAAATTGGGCGTTATGGATATAATGCCGGCCATTTTCTGGTGTTATAAATAGATTTTGATTTTAGTCTTGGACTTAGGATTCCCATAGTTGAATATGAACCAACCAGAGGAAGTTAAGAGATTAGGTATGTTTCATTATTTTGGGGAGAGACTGAGACACAGTTACTCATTTTTCCCCCTTTTTTTTTCTGATGATTCCTCATCAGTGTGTTGCTAATGCTATGAAAAAACTATCAACTTTTAATTACTTGTCTCAAACTTTGTACGTAATAATAAATCTTATAATACCCATTTTACTATTGAAAGTTGAAGCTTTTAATTAATTTCTATATATTCTAGCAGTTTTATGATGAAAGTGACAGGATGAACATAATGTGCAGATGGTGGAGGACCAAAACTGGATTGCTTGGATTTCACCACATCAATAAAGTTATTAATAAACTTTGGGTGGACCACATAATTAATTAATATATATACATTCGTCCTTCCACTTTCTGCTTTTACCCTAGCTTCTTTAAATTTCCCCAACTTCCCCTCAAGTTTTAATTGCAACCCAAACCACTTCGAATACATAATCCATTTTCTTTAGGTTGTATTTCTATATATATCTAGCTAACTGGTGAATGCTTGCTTCATATTCATGTAAAAGGAAAGTACATGTCACTAGCTAGCTAATTAAAGACTTTGAACGATTCACATAAGAGGATTTAACTTCAAATTTCTCCACCATAACATTTAAATTTATAAGTACAAAAGTGCAAATAAACTAAAACACAGAGGAGGACGATGTGCTATACATAGCTACCAAATTTTCTTGTACAATGTATTCTATTTTGGAGATCTAATAGTAACATTATGAGCAGATTATGTACTAGCTATATATCCTACAATGAATTAACAAGTAATTAAATTAAAAGGCATGAGAAAGTGGGGGTGTCCAAGTGTGTAAAAGTAAAGACTAAAGAAAACACATAACACACACTCTCATGAGACATAATTGCATCCCATGCTCATGCTTAATGATTCTGCTTCCCATCCAAGATCATCATGTCCCCATCTCCAACAATCATCTCTCCCTGCAAAATGTCAATCACTTCCCACCTTTTATATTAATTAAAATAAACAGAGAAGGTGCTTCTATAAATATACATATATAACCCCTCAATTATAATTTTAACACAAACCTCAAATTAAACTAAATAAGTTACTTCTCATTCTTAAATCATATATCACCAGAAGTGACAACATCCCATGCATCAGTTAAAACCAACATTCAAAACGAAATATAATTATATTGTTCTTGCCATATATACACTTTATCATCTTCTTCAATTAGCTACCCTGCATGATTTCAATTGAAATACTAATTTTCACTGATACATGTCTCGTTCTTCAGAGGTTATGTGTTGAAGTTTGTATACTAGAAAATTATCCAAAGGGGTAAAAAAACTGTTTGGTTTTGGACTTGAGATCTTCAAGCTGTGACTAGGCCAAGCCCAAGGTCTATAAGACTAATGGGCCTAAAGTTTTGGGCCCATTAAGCTGATAGTACTAAAATTGGAATATCGGAATTTGACCGCACATTCGAAAACAACCTGGATCGGTAGGTAGCCACAGATCGAAGGACACGTGTCAGGAGGAACATGAATATCGTTTGAATTATCGGGGTTGGGTGATAGGTTTCAGGCATGTCGTGGACGTGAATGTTGAGCGCTATCATTTATTTATAAACGCGAATCCATTGAAGGAGAGCTTTCATTTGGGCGTGCTTTCCGTCTCATCTATTAGTTTAACAACCTAGCTGACTGAGATTGGACAATCCTCTCTTTTTCACGCCACTTCTAGGGAATCTTCAGGTCAAATTCTCTTCTATTTGCCTCGCCTTTTTTCTCAATTCATGTTCTACTTTTCGAATTATGTTTCGCAGTTCTATGGTTTGGATTCGTCGTCATTTCAATGTAATTTGAGATCTCTCAATTTGAAATGGTAGTGTGAGGTTCTGGTGTTGATGGATGCTAGATGATCATGATTGATCTGTGGTAATATGGTTCCGCATTGTTGTTGCTAATGCACTAATGTTGGATTTGCTGGTAGATTGTGTTCTAGCCAAACTTACGTATTCAGGGAAACCTATAGCCTTCAAGTGATAGGAATTGGATTCAGAGCAACTGTGCATTTGCTTCTCATGTCTTATTTGTGTTTGATTTCTTTTTCCAATTACAAACATGATGAGAATGTGATAACTGATAAAGTATATATACTTCAGAAGATGTTTGGAACGTAGATATTTAGTTTTCCGATTTCAGTATATTTGCAATGATTTTGCGGCTTGTGGAGCCAATCGGTAATTGTCTCCTCCGTCTTTACAATTCTACTATTTGGTTGTTTAAATACAAACGGAGACGATCCGTTTTAATGTTTGGGAGTACTAGAGAATAGAGATTGATGCTAGCCTGCTATAATTGAATAGATCAAACGTTTAAGGTCTTTATGTTTTATACCAGAATGTGCGTAGATAGTTAGATTGCATGCTCTTGGTCTAACAACAAGCTGGAATTTGTAATGTCAGTTTGTCACACATGATATAATTCCAGAAAATGGAGTAAGTTTTCTAGTCATGATCAAAATATTGCCAATATAAAAAGTCCAAGCAAATCAAATGTTCCTTTTCTTTAAATTGTTTATATCTCCTTTTATCCCTAGCCTTAATTTTCTGAATATAATTGTTTTCTTTGTTCAGCTGGTGATAGAAAATGGCAGACGCTGAAGATATTCAACCACTCGTCTGCGATAATGGGACGGGAATGGTTAAGGTACAATGCTGAGATACTTTAATTTCCAAAACTTGTTAACAGAAGTGAATGCTACCATTCTATTTCAACTAATTTACTAGGACTCTACTGCATTGCAACTTTTAGGCTGGATTTGCTGGAGACGATGCTCCAAGGGCTGTGTTCCCTAGCATTGTTGGTCGTCCACGTCACACTGGTGTGATGGTTGGCATGGGCCAGAAAGACGCTTATGTTGGAGATGAAGCTCAGTCCAAGCGTGGTATATTAACTCTGAAATATCCCATTGAGCATGGTATTGTGAGTAACTGGGATGACATGGAGAAGATCTGGCATCATACCTTCTACAATGAACTCCGTGTGGCGCCAGAGGAGCATCCAGTTTTGCTCACTGAAGCACCTCTCAACCCAAAGGCTAACCGTGAGAAGATGACTCAAATTATGTTTGAGACCTTCAACACCCCTGCTATGTATGTAGCCATCCAGGCTGTCCTTTCCTTATACGCCAGTGGCCGTACAACTGGTTAGTCATTTTCTGATTTCAGGAAAATATTATGTTGCAGTTAGTCTATATTTTAAGACTGTTGAGTTGAGCTGCCTAATATGTTCAGATGTGTAACCCTTTTCACAATGCTTTTTTAAGCATTCTATATGCTGCTGAAATATTCATTCTATATCAAATGTAGCCATGTTCAAGGATGAAAAGGTAAAAGAAAATATTTTTAAACTCCAAACCTGATATTTGATGGTTTTATCTCTGTATGACATTTTTAAGATTCGAATGCCATTGAAAACTCCATATCTTTTTGAAACAACTGCTTCAGCTTTTTGTGTCTTTGATGTGTG
This sequence comes from Chamaecrista fasciculata, assembly GCA_003254925.1. NCBI lineage: Eukaryota > Viridiplantae > Streptophyta > Magnoliopsida > Fabales > Fabaceae > Chamaecrista > Chamaecrista fasciculata. The sequence goes on along the minus strand of QANZ01000439.1, from coordinate 85,257 downwards.
CAGGTATTGTTCTGGACTCTGGAGATGGTGTCAGCCATACTGTCCCCATTTATGAGGGGTATGCCTTGCCACATGCAATCCTCCGTCTTGACTTGGCAGGGCGTGATCTCACTGATGCCTTGATGAAAATCCTCACTGAGCGTGGTTATTCCTTCACTACCACTGCTGAGCGTGAAATTGTGAGGGATGTGAAGGAAAAGCTGGCTTATATTGCCCTTGACTATGAACAAGAGCTTGAAACTGCAAAAACAAGCTCTGCTGTTGAGAAAAGCTATGAGTTGCCTGATGGACAGGTCATCACCATTGGCGCTGAGCGTTTCCGATGTCCAGAAGTCCTATTCCAGCCATCCATGATTGGAATGGAAGCTGCTGGCATTCACGAGACCACGTACAATTCTATTATGAAGTGCGATGTTGATATCAGGAAGGACTTGTATGGAAACATTGTTCTTAGTGGTGGATCTACCATGTTCCCTGGTATTGCTGACAGAATGAGCAAGGAAATCACTGCTTTGGCACCAAGCAGCATGAAGATTAAGGTGGTTGCTCCACCTGAGCGAAAGTACAGTGTCTGGATTGGTGGCTCCATCTTGGCTTCTCTCAGCACTTTTCAACAGGTACATGTTCTTCTAATCGTTCCGGTAGCAGTAGTAATTTGTTTTCTTAGACCAATACATCATGATATATGTAATGCCACCATACAATTCCTGACAATTACATGCTTGTTAAAATGGAATGGTGTAAATGGCCTAACTCACACCAAAAGAGCTCTCAAGGAGAGAGGGTTGTCTTATTATATATATAGAGTTAGAAAGCCATTTAACTAAGTGATGTGAGACTTCAACACGCCCCCTTGCGTCTGACATAGGAGCGTGAAGCCAACGGGTTATTCACAGGCAGCCCACAACAAGGCTCATTTGTCCCATATGTTTAAACTAGGTTTTGATATCATGTAGAAAAAGGTCTAACCGCCCCTAAAAGAACTCTCAAGAGAAGAAGATTGTCTTATTATATATAGAAAGTTAAAAAGTCATTTAACTAAGCGATGTGAGAATTTGGTTTTGTCAAGGTTTTGTCAAATAGCAGTATAGCTAATGATAGGTAATTTATGTTTGAAATGCAGATGTGGATTGCAAAGGCCGAGTATGATGAGTCTGGTCCTTCAATTGTGCACAGGAAATGCTTTTAATTTGTGCAGTGTGGCTTTGTGGAAATATGGCCTTCACATTTGGCGATGCTATTGCATCTTGCAAGGACCGACAATTTCTCTTAAAAATCTTTTCGCTGTGTTTATTGAAACGGTGAGTCAGGGGAGAGTGGAGTTGAGGGCAGAGTTAATTCTTTCATTGTTTTACTTTACCATTCGATTAATTATTACGTTTTGTTTGTCGATATATTTATTAATACTTAGTGGCATCATCATGACGTCAGTTATTTTAACATGATTCAATAATATGTGCTTTTAAAGCTTTTTCAACTATAACTTTATACTTGTGTGCTACACTTCTCATTACAACGTATGCAAGTTGGTTGCTAAATGATAAGGTTACCAGTTTATCCGCCTCTCATTGGGTTGGATCCATGAATATTTTATTATTATTCTGGAAGCTTTAGGAAAATAAATAATTTTTTCTCCGCAGTCCGAAGTATCTTTTAAGCCTGTAGTAACAGAAGTAAGATTAGTATGAAGAGCCACAGGCAGTAAAATTTTCCAAGGAAATAAATTCACCTTGAATTTAATGATAAATACTTGTTACAACATGTGCTCAAGATCCCATAGTCGAACTAACTCATTTTTTAATCTATTCAACGATTAAATTGGTTGAAATGTTCGAACTATTTCTTACAATATTAGTGTATAGTATATTTTATTAACTTTCTTGCTTTCATAGTCAAAAAGGTGAGGGCTGCATCAGTTAAATGGGCAATGGATCCTCTGCCGTACCGCACACCGTGCGGTGCGGCGAGGACCAATGGCGGGCTGCCACGTGGACGCGCCTGCACACGTNTACTTGATTAGTTGAATTTGCTATTTTAAAATACTTGCATTATTTTATTCAAACAAGCGAAAAAAAAACAACGACTAAAAGTCACGATTACTTCAATTTAAAAAAGACGAGTAGAGAACATTGGCCGATAAATAAAAAGACGAGTAAAACGTGATTAAAAGTTTTTCTTAAAGATTGTTCTACAAAATAAGTTTCACATATATAAGAATTAACAGTTAATTTCTTTTAATGATTTCACTCATTGGTATTGAATACTCGAATTTAGTACTCCTGTCACCTAATCAGCCAATAAATATGAGACTTTCTGCTGGTTAGGTAAGTAGACTATTGGTTTGGCTTTCTTGAAATTTTCATTTGAATGGATTGCATTGTTTAATGGTGTATATTATGAATGCAATAATTTTCAATGCAAGCCCCACCCTTGATTCTTTAATTTACAAAGTCGCAGGAAAAAAAATACATATATGACAAAATACTACGTATTTGTTTTCTCTGCGCGAGTCTTATTTGAACTTTCTCTACACTTCGATTCTCGATATACTTTCATATAAAATCATCGTAAAATAATTAAAGCTAAAGAAATATTATTTGTTAAATTATTAGTGTAAGTCTTAGTTTCACAGGCAATACTAACAAGACAATCGCAAATTTTTCTTCACGACCTTTTACATCTTAAAAATTAAAAAGTTGGTTTAATTTTTTTGTCTTCTCCAATGTAATTCAAGGGATTTTTAACTGTCCATGTCCATCACACACGGTTAACAAATTCCTTTTGGCAACTGTGAGACAAAGTCTACGCGTGACAAAGCCAATCCCAACTTAATAATCGGGTTTGTTTTTAATTTAAGGGTTACACACATAAATAACAGAATTCCAATTTACAGTTCCAGATCGAGTTCCACCATATTTTAACAAAGAGAGGGACACCACGCGCTAGCGAGTAATACCGAATCCAGTGAGTGCAAAAGTCAAGCCTTCCTCTTTGGAAATTGGAAGAAAGCGAGAAGTGACCCTGAAACTGCAAATCCAACCCAAATGCCGCAATTTCTCTTTCCTCCGCTGATTCCATAGCCAAATGGAGCTTTTGAGCCCTTCGCATCATCCTCTTCACCTATATGTACCCACCGGACACCCTATTTCTGCCTTCTCTCCGGCGACTTCTCCGGTACCGGAGGCTATGGCAGAATGTGATGAAACTGTGTACGTAGCTGTCGGGAAATCACCTGACAAATCTCTCAATTTGCTTCAATGGACTTTCAACCGCTTTAGGAACTCACAAATTTGCATACTCCATGTTCATCAACCTTCCCCCTTGATTCCCACTCTTTGTAAGTCTGATTCGCTTACCTGCGTGTTCGCTATAGGCTTTCTCGAATTGTAGACTGTGATTGAATGTTTAGAGTGTGAGTTTTTGGTATTGTTAGAATACTGGTGGGAGGGGACTTTTTCTTTCATATGGCAATTTAGCTCATTTTGCTCAAATTTGTTTTGGGAAACTTTTAGCTATAGTTTTTCCCTTGCAGAATCTCAATTTTACATGTGAGTTAATTTCGATTTGTTGAGCAGTAGGAAAATTGCCTGCGTCCCGAGCAAATCCGCAAGTTGTGTCTGCTTTTAGAGCAGAGGAAAGAGAGCAGACCACGAGACTTTTGGAAAATTACTCGAGTATTTGCCGTGCAGCTAAGGTATCCATATCTATGCGTATATATGTTCACTGTGTTTAATTTATTTCTTTTTTGGGTAGGGGCGTTATGATTTCTGCTTGTCAATCCTCATTTTATCCGCCTGACTGGATATTTTAGTTGGTTTTCTGCTTTTTCCACATTGCTCTGTCCTCAGTAGTGGCAAAAAAATTGTGTATTCGAAATCCGGTTCTCTATAAGGAAACTTTCTGTTTAAATGCCCTCTGTGTTCAAGATATGTGGAATAATATAGTTGAAATTTATTTGATTTTAATTAAAGATTTCTCCTATCAGAGTATATCTAATTTGTGTAGTAAATCTATTGTTAATGATTTTCCTTAAAAGTGACCTCTTTCAGGTTAACGCCACAAGCATCATAGCTGAAGCTGAACAAGTGCAGAAAGGGATTGTTGATTCAATTATCAGGCATGGTATTAGGAAGCTTGTCGTAGGAGCAGTACCAGAAAAGTAAGTAACGGAATGATAATGAAATATTTGAAAATCAAACAAATCTTTTTCAGAATAGCCATCAAAGTGATGAATAAACCTCTTGTAAAATTATAATGAAAAAAATGCAGCTGCGTGAAGGTGAAAAGGAATTCCAGAAAAGCAAATTATGCTGCCAAGAATGCTCCCCCGTTCTGTGAAATATGGTTTATCCACAAGGGTAAACACATATGGACAAGAGAAGCTTCTGAGAATCCTTGTTCTCTGTCTTCACATGCCCAACCTGAGATTGTAGCCTCAGAGAGCTTGAGAATCAGATCATTTCAAGATGACAAGAATGAACTATTCCAATCAGAATGTCTTGAATCAAATTCTGAAAGTGTAATCTGTCCTGGAACTGGTAGTTTCTCTCAGGGTGAAATCGTTGAAATAGAGGCAACTTCTTCATTCAAATCATTCAGTTGTACCAGTTCTTGTTCTCCCCAAAATTCTACTGGGGGGTATTTAGAGACTTATCCAGATATTGAGGAGGAAAGAATATGTGCTCAACTAACTGAAGTCAAAATACAAGTTGAGGCTGCAATGGATGAGGCGTTTTCGGAGCTATTAAAGTGCAAAAGGTTGGAAGCAGAAGCCATGGAGGCTATAAAGAAGGTAAGCCTAACCTATTGGGTGTTCATCATTCTGGGATTTTGTTAGCAAAAAAAGCCTATGCTCTGTCTGTTTATTAAAAGGAAACTGGTTCTGATTGAATTTTTGCTTACTACTTGCACCAAGTAAACAATATATATTTAAGAAAAGTTGATAAAGTATTACACCAAAAAAGAGAAGTGATCACCAAAATATTGGGATCCTTTGGGCTGGTTTCTAAAACCAACGTGTTCAGAACAGACCTGGCAAGCTAAGAGGAATTACTGATAAATAACAATATCAAATATATAAAACGAGTATTTTCCGAATTTCATGACTTCTTTTCCAACCTTGTATATTCTTTCTTTCAGGTCAATATGCTTGAATCTGCCCATACATCTGAAGTAAAGCTGAGAAAGGAGGCAGAAAATGCACTGAGAACCACAATACTGGAGCAACAAAAGCTCTTGGAAGAGAGGGAAGAAGTTGCTAGTATGCTACAGAGGACCATGAGAAATATTGCCCTTTTAGATAATCGCGCACAGGAAGCAAACCGTAGGCAAGATGAAGCTGCAGAGGAGCTATCATTAATTCAAGCATCCATCTCAACCCTATGGCAAGAAAAGCAGCAAATCAGACGACAAAAAATGGAAGCCCTCCGCTGGCTTGAGCGGTGGAGAAGTCGTGGACAAGTTGGAGCTGCACACTGTCATGCAGTCATTGGTTTTGCTGAAGAATTACCAGAGTTAGCAGAGTTTTCGTTGTCAGATCTTCAAAGTGCTACATGCAATTTTTCTGAGAGCTTCAAAATTGGGGAGGGAGGGTATGGTTGTATTTATAAGGGGGAAATGCTGGGTAGAACTGTTGCTATAAGGAAACTTTATATACATAACATGCAAGGCCCAGCTGAGTTTCACCAAGAGGTCAGTTGCCCATAACAGTTTTTTCACTTTTGAAGTTATCTTGAATGCTTTAATTTTGTCCTATCAATGTTTTACATAACAGGCAACTGCTATTCAACTTCAAAAGAACCTTTTGAAGCTAATCGGACTAGACACCATGTTAGCTTGTCTCATACACTTAAGAAAAATCAACAAGTCCTTTAAAAATTCATTTCAATATGCAGGGTTTATTGATTGATGGGATACAAATAATTACATAAATTTGCAGTATTTCATATATTAATAACAATTCTATCTAAATGGATGATGTTTCCAGAACTGGTATTACTGGAATAAGGGGTTGGCAGCATATGTAATTAGATGCTGTAAATGAATACATTTTTGGCTTTGTATATAATTCTGGCCTGTAAACTGTAACATGTTTTGCTTCTTTGCTTCAATTAATGTTTATCCTTGTGTGCTCAGGTTCAAGTTCTTGGTAGTCTCCAGCACCCTCATCTCTTGACCTTGCTTGGTGTTTGCCCTGAAGCCTGGTCACTTGTATTTGAGTACTTACCTAATGGGAGTCTTCAGGACCACCTATTCCGGAGAAACAACAGCAACCCTCTAACATGGAATTGCCGAACACGTATGATTGCTGAAATTGCTAGTGCTCTCTGCTTTTTACATACCTCCAAACCTAAAACTATTGTCCATGGTGATCTGAAGCCTGAAAACATTCTTCTCGATTCTTCACTTAGCTGCAAGATATGCGATTTTGGATTCTCCAGGCTTGTGACAGAGGAGTCCCTCTATTGTCGTACTTTTAGCTTCAGCACCAAACCAAAGGGTGCTTTTACATATACAGATCCAGAGTATCAGAGAACTGGATTACTGACACCCAAGTCTGATATATACTCCTTTGGACTCATCATTTTGCAACTCCTCACTGGTAGGACTCTTCCAGTTGGATTAGCAGGTGAGGTACGCAAGGCAGTTTCGAGTGGAAAATTGTCTTTGATTTTGGACTCTTCAGCTGGAGAATGGCCTCCAGCTGTGGCAGAACGATTGGTTGAACTGGGACTGCTATGCTGTCAACAAAATGGTAGAGATAGACCAGATCTAACACCTACTTTGGTAAGAGAATTGGAGCAATTGCATATTTCAGAAGACCGACCAGTGCCATCTTTTTTCTTGTGTCCCATCCTTCAGGTGACTTATCCTTTACATCCTACACTTACACACAATGAAATCCAATTAGGGTGTCAGCTTGGGCTACTAGAATCGTTACTGTGACTTAGCATTCCTTGAATTTGCACGATAGTATTTCCAAGCTAAGCTTACTTGTAGAACACCATTCATTTTCTTCAACTAATGAAGTTATTTAGAATATTTAACGTGGCATAAATTCATTTGGTTCCTTTTTCCAGGAAATAATGCGTGATCCTCAGGTTGCAGAAGACGGATTCACTTATGAAGGGGAAGCCATACGTGAATGGCTGGAAAATGGGCACGAAACTTCACCTATGACTAATTTAAAATTGAGTCACCTGCATCTTACTCCCAATCACGCACTTCGTCTTGCAATCCAAGACTGGCTTTGCAAATCCTAAGCTGATTTTGATTCGTTTAAATATGTAGCTAATATCTGTAAATGCTAGTTTTGTGTACCCGTTGCTTTTTTGCGCCTGAGCTTCATCATTGTAGATTATTTATTTATATAGGATTGGTTGTTTTTCTGCTACTTTGCAGAATCAGCCAGATATGACCAACCTGACTTATTTGTACATTTAGAATTACCCATAGGAATATACAAATCTGGCAAGCTTATAGTTATCCCGACTTTTAGTTAGTTAGTTACAGAATAAGATGCTTTCTTATTGATGTATGTCAGATAGCTTTTTGCAATGCCTTGAACAGATTATTTAATGTTCGTTTTAGTGTTTTTTCTGAAGATCGATATATAGATACATTGTCCAAGATCTATATTCATTGCTCAGTTGTCTGTAACAAACAGAAACCATCAGCTAAATTTCTAGTTGGAATAAAGCATACCAACATACTTGAAGAGTAGAGTAAAACATAGGTTGGTTTATTGCAGGGAACAAACAAAATCATCAAGTATCTTTTAATTTTCATTTAAATCTCTGTTATATATATATATTGCTTCAACAACCTTGTAGTATTCCGTCTCTGGCAGAAAGCAGGTTAGTGGAGGCATGCCTTTCTGTTGAATTAAAGGGGTGATCATCTTCTTCTATGAAGATACCAAGCCTAGAATCCTCTTTGCTACTATCCAGAAGTGAATTTGACTCCCTTTTCAGGTTCCACATGTGTAACTCCTCCTTATAAGGAGCCACGTTTTCCTTTGAACTTGTTTCAGATTTCTGAAGCATCTGACTATCACCCAAATCTTCACAGTAGATGACAGTTTCTTTGTTTGAGTCAGACTCACAGGTTTGGTTTATCTGATTCTCATGTTTGCTAAAGTCGGAATTACATCTGCTAAATGATGTTGATGATGATGGTGATGTTTGCCGTTGGCAGAAACTTCCAAACCCTTGAATGCCTCTGGATAGCTTGCGAGCTCTGTCTCTCTCTTCTTTGAGAAGCGATCCTTCTTCTAGCAGTTTCAGTATCCTTTCTGCTTTCTTTCTGACATTTAGGCCCCAATTGAACCTGATAAACACCCCAAGTTTGTTCATAACTAGTTTCCAAATTCAAGAAAAATGAGCGAAGGAATTACAAAATATTTATACAACACAGACAGTTTATTTTGAGAGAGTATTATCGTTTATGTGTACGACATGTTCGACACACGATATAGAATCATTTTTTTATGCTCCACTACGACGGAAAAAAAAGGACACATAACATGTTTTATGAATAGATATTATAAAAATTTATATATACATGTGTGTCTTACACTTTTAAGAATTTAACTTATCCATGTGTATTGTATCCGTGTAAATTTCTATGTTTCGCAACAAAATTTAATCACTTACCCTGTGTCATCAATATACTGAAAGCCGATCATCTGACTAATGACATCTTTGGCACTCTGGAATTCCCGTGCCACACTTTCTGGTCCTTGAGTCAACAAGTGCTCAATCACAATCAGAGAATTGTAAGACGCTCTCCAGTTCTTCTTCTCAAATTTGTCCAGTCTGTCTCAAAATCATCCACGATTAATACTATTCAGCATAAATCTTTCATATGAAAGGTAGAAAACTGCTAAATAAACCTTTTGTGCAGAATCTCCACAATCCTCCAATAATCATCAACCTCAAAAGCAGCCCTTGAAATTGATCTGAGTGTTGGGGAATCTGGGGCCCATGGATTCCCATTCGTGGCCTCTTCTGTCATCCTGCAAACAACAAAACACAACATACAAGGAAAAAAATGACAGATCCGCAACCAGAGCAAAAGCTAGTTTTGATTATGTAGAAAATTGTTTTTAATATAAAGAAGGAATAAGCATACAGTTGAGCAGGGGTGACATCAGTGAGTGCTAATCTTGCAGTCTTGATTTTCTCCTTGAGGAAGAAAGAAGCTTGTTTCTTGAATTCATGGAATGAGGGTGTACCCATTTTGCTGCTGCTGTTATTCAACAGGGTAGACATACCTATAATATGAAACCAATACCTAATATCTCTGTTTATAATGAAGATTGAAGTGGGGCAAGATACTGAGTTTGGGAGGAGAAGAAACCAATGGAGGATTTTGTGAAACTTCTGATATGGAAATGAAGTTTGTCCAAATGTTGATTTGTTTTTCAGATAGATCCTCTTAATTTTTATTATCAATCTTTGAAATTGTAAACGCTCTATGTTTGGGTAAAGTCAACATCTCTAAAGTCATAAGTGGGGCACTGGGTTTGAATTTTGAAATTGTTAATATCAGAAGCTGAAAGGGACAAATTTCAGATTTATGAGCAGCTAATGAATTATATGCAAATGCAAAAGGTTAAGATGAAACTTAGGTGTAACAAAAATCTGGGATTTTGGACAGAGAAAATGATAATGGAAGTGAAACAAAATAGTTGAGTCGACTGTATGAACAAATCAAAGCTGGTTAATCAATTTACAAGTTACAAGGCCGATGGATACATTTTATAATTACAAATTGGAAGGTCATAATCAGTTAAGTCATTAAAGGATTGGAAATTCCGCCTAGTTCAACTATGACTTCCTCACACATAGCATCGTCTGACACGTGCAGTTTGAGTCTCTCTAATTAGAAAATTGTCATTGAATTGGCCTGCAAATGCAATAGCCTCTTCACTCTTCCGACTGTTTCTCCCTTTGCTACTGTGTTTCTTTTTTCTTTTTTTTTTAACTAAAACTCTATTTTGGTCCCTTACAATGTTTTTCAATTTAGTTCCTCATGATCTTTTCTTCTCAAGTTAGTCCCTCATAAATTGTTATGTTAATAATACCAATCTCTCCAATATCTAAAAGTTTGTGAAATGTTATGGTTAGTCAATAACTAACATATAAACAAATTTTATTTTCATATCAACAAAACAAATTTGTAAGAAATCTATAAATTTTTTGTAAATCTTAAAAATCACTCATAAGGATTAAATTTAAGTCTTTACAAAAAAAATGTGTTTATGTGACAATTTAACATGTCATTTTATCAAATAATAGTGTTGCATGTTACATCTTCAATTAAGGTTGTTATGTGATCAATTTAGTAAAGAAACTAGATAGAGAGACTAAAATTGATAACAAAGTAAATTTTGAGGGACGAAATTAAGAAAAGTGAATTGATTAGGGACCAAAATAGAGTTTTGCTCTTTCCTTTTTCTTCTAACTTATAGGACCTGGAGGCAAGCCCAGACTTTGATCTTTTGAGTCGAAAGCCCAGTAAACATTTTGGGCTTGAGAAGGAGCCATTGGGCCACCTAACTTGATTGAGAAAGGATCGGATTGTGATATAGTCCATGAATGCGGTCTAGACCAAACAAAAAGAAAAGGAATGCTGCCAACACACAAAAATAAATAATTGAATATTGAGTTGGGATTTTCTTAAGAAAAATATTTTTTTTATTTTTTTTACTTTTAATAAAAAATATTTTTTTTAACAATATAAATGAAATCTTACTTTTGTTACAAGTAAAAGAATGGTTCATATTTCTTAAAAAACTTGTTCAACCATTACAAAATCTCATATTTTCTTTATTAGATTAATCGTTTTTCTCATACAAGATCTTAATTTAATTACTGTAGAATATAATATGTGGTGTTTTTTTAATAAAAAAGAGAAAACCAAAAAAAATAAAAAAGATGCGGGAGCATCTTGTTTGAATTGGATAAATCCAAATTAAGGGAAAAAGAGGAGAGAATAACAAAAACACACCAGTGAAAGAATGTGCTAAAGAAAAGGAAGACTCAAGCCATTGGTTAGCCTATCATTCCAAATTTTCATTTGGAACTTGAAACTTGGAATATCCATTTGAACTAATAATATTCTGAAAACTGGCAAAGAAGCTGATTCTCATATGATTAACAATCCCATAGTCCACCCAAAATTGAAGAAAGCCAGAAATTGATAAATGGTGCTCATGCACGACCCCAGTAATAAAATAATGATAATAAATTTAAGGGATATTTTTGTTCTGAGAACTACAATTCTCTGAGATTTATACATCTCTTTCCTAGCTTCTATCTTTTTTCATTTTAATCTTAATCCATGGTTCTCAATACTACACTTGTACATAAGATCTCCATATCCTTCCCTCCAAAGAAATAACAATAATGGAGACATCATCATGGTAACGACGCCTATCACCCTGTGGTATTTCCAACAACTCGTGAAAGTCCAAACCTGCGAGTTCAACAAGGCAGAAAGAAAATAAGAATTTTGTGGAAAACATTTTATGCAATTTTGTTTCCTTTTCTTAACTGAGATTATATATAAACTATAAAGTACCAGCTTTCTTTGCTGCACGAAATAACACTTCTTCCACCAAATGCTGTGCAGGATCTCCCTCAGGTTGCAATGTCATGAAAAGTTCAACTTCAGCCACAGCTTCTTTATTTGTCAAATATTGATACAAACCATCTGAAGATAGTATCAAAAACTTGTCCTTTGGTCCTAATCTGTGGTGCCTAACATGTGGAATGCACGTGATGTAGGGACTATTTCCTACATACTCTATTCTGAACATCTCTAGAAGTGCATTATTCCACTTAGCCTGCAAGCACATTTCCAAGCTATAAGCATAAGGATATATATATATAGGCTATCTACTATCTACAATTTTTGAAACATGACAGGTTTCTGGTGAACTATGGCCTCCTTTTGCTCAAATCCTTGGCAATTGGCATTCATTCCCATAACATAACTGGAAAGTTGTCATTTTTACAAACACAAGACCTAGTTATTGCTACTGTACTAAAAGCTTTGCCAGATTAGTATTGAACTTCTTTTTTAAAAAAACAAACAAACTGACTGTGTGTGCATATAAAATAAATACTAACCTGTTTCAGAAATCCAGCACCAAATGCTCGGGTAACCTTCAAAGAACCCTTAACGCGATCATTCAACACTGCAAAATCATCATCAGGATGTTCCTTCTTTATTCTCAGTACTTCCTGGAAAGGACATTATATATATTACACATGTTTCAGTCAAAACAAACAGCTAAATCCAATTCTGCTTAAGTCAAGTCAAGACGACATCAAATAATAAGCCAGAGAATTTAAATTACCTCTTCCACATTTGTACTGTGATCTTTAGTAAGTTGAAGCGCATTTAGACTATGAACCAAGTTGGTTCTATCATAATCGTCCATTGATTCAATGTCATGCATTGTTTCTTCATTAATGCTCTTTAAATCTTGCCTGATTTTCCCAATCCAATAATCAGGCTCTCCCTTTTGAGCTATCACAGCTCTGCTATCTCCTACATTCATCACATACACATCCTCTCCCTTCATTAACATCACAAGCACACACGAACCCATCAATGCTAGTTCAGGATTTTCCACAAGCATCTTATCTGCAATATCCAAATATGCCTCCTCTGTTTTCCTCAACGCTTCCGAAAGAGCTTCCAATACAGCATCATCCTTTGATTTTGATCTTCTATTATTATGTGCCTCTAATCTCTCCCCATCCCACTCACACTTCAAATTAATTTTGTTCTTGTAATTTTTACTACCTCGCTTTCTCTTTAATATGATCGGACTATTAGATTTAGAATCCACATCCAAATCATTCTCGTGCTTATTACTGCTCTGTAACGGATCTTCAATTTCTAAATCACAATCCCATAACAGTCCCTTCAATTCCTTACGCACGACGTTATAAAGATTTGAAAGTAGGTAATCAGGAGCATCGGGACCGTTGAATCCGTCGTAGATTCCGACGAAAACCCAACCGTGTTCTTCGGATACCACCACATGAACCCTATCTTCTCCCGCTTTTCCTTGAGCCCATTGAAGGTTTTGACTCTCCATGGAATTATCGTCTTCGTCTTCTTCTTCTTCTAAACTACTCTCGCTGCTGAAATTCGCACTACTCACAGTCAAATTCTCGTTGTGTTTCTCCGGCGTGAAAATCCATTCCGGTTTTTCCTTCACCGTAGAAACTGCCAATTTGATCGGAGCGACGATCGAGTTCGAAATCGCTCTCCGAAGAGCCCGAATCCATCGGGTCCTCCGAGTCCGAAACGCGAAATTTTCATGAGAATAACTTCTCGGAAACTGTTCGGAGCAAGATTTTTCAATCGGACCCGACAAAAACCCGCGCTCGATGGGACCCGACAAAAACCCTCGCTCCATTGGACCCGACCCGGCGAGATTTACGGCGAATGGACCGGAATTGATGAGATTTTTGGGGATTGGTTGGAGAGGAAGCGAAGCGAAAGAAGTAGAACTTTCAAAAGCCGAAGCTCTGTCGATAGAGCCGTAAGAGTATAAATCGACGGGAGCTGTGGAGAGAGGAGTCGATGTATTCGCACTTACCGATGCACCGGAGATTGATTGGAAGGTGGTGGTGATATCTTCGGAGTGGACCCGGGAAGAAGATAAACGGGTCGGGTCGGGTCGAACATAGCAGAAGGAGTGGCCGAGGCCTTCGTCCTCCGTTATCAAAATGGGTATGTGGTGTTTCCGGCAACCGCTGGCTCCGTTTCCGGTGAAACATACGGTTAGCTTTCCTAAACCGTTTCCCATCTCAAAAATTAACAAATAAATAACAGACTAACTATACAATGAATGGAGTAGTATTCATGGCAGAACTCAAGAAAAGGAATGGAGGCGAAGGAGAGTGAGAAGAAGCGTTGACATTCGAATAAAGGTATTCTTTTGAAAATGAAAAGAGTGTTTTTTAAGGAAAAAAGAAAGAAAAAAGAGGGAGTGATATATTTTTGGGATGGGAAGCGTTGACTTTATTTTAAAGTATTTTATTTATGTGTGGATGGAGCGGTTATTTCATGAAATTTTGTAGTCAATAAACGTTCCTTGAGGAGCGTGGAGGCCACGCTCGACAGAGGTGGACAAGAGTGTAATTTTTTTTTTTTAAATTATAGGTTTCCACTAGGATGAAACTAGTCAACCACTACACCAAACACTTGTGGGTGAGTGTAGTGTTTTTTTTTGTGAGAAAAATATCATTCATTCATAAGAGAAAATGACACAATGTCATACAACTAGGGGTGAGCGCGGATTGGGTTGGGACAGGTGAGGGAAAATCCCATCCCAACCCGCAGAGTTGTGGGTTTGGTTGGGTTGAATCCGCGAGTTGAGTTTGTATTTTTTTAAAAAAATTTCATAACAAAAATAATATTATAAATTTATGAGTAGTGAATAAAAAACTTATATATAAAAAAAAAGTTTAAAAAAAAAACATAAATTTTATATATATAAATATAAATCAATAAAATATAATTTATAACATATGTATAATACATATATGTAATTAAAATCAAAAATACATAGGTATAAGATAAGAGTGTAGTGTAGCCGTAGGGACCATAGTAACTCTGAAAACTACAAAGCTGGATTANAAGACCCTTCCGTGCCCCTAACGTTTGCGGTGATTTTCAGTTATGCCCCTAACGTTTTATTTGTGTCAGTTGTGCCCCCAACATGAAACGTTAGTTTCAATTATGCCCCCAATTTTGACTCAATGTTGATGTGTCAATTTTTTTACTTGTGTGTCAATTTTGTGTTCTGAATTGAATATATGACAAGATGACTGGATAAATAAAACATTCCTGATTTATTTTTTATCCACCATGACATTTCCTACGTGGTATAAGGCATGCGAAGATGAAGATGAAGATGTCAAAAAAATTTTAGGGTAGTAAGTTTTTGGTTTAGAGAATGTAAATCCACGTAGGAAATGTCATGGTGGATAAAAAATAAATCAGTGATGTTTTATTTATCCAGTCATCTTGCCACATATTCAATTCAGAACAAAAAATTGATACACAAGTAAAATTGGGGGCATAATTGAAACTAGCGTTTCACATTGGGGGCACAACTGACACAAATGAAACGTTAGGGGCATAACTGAAAATCACCGCAAACATTAGGGGCACGAAAGAGTCTTCTGCCATTTTTTTATAATTTTTAGAATATAATAATATTTTTAACTAATACGTGAATGATAATAATGATTACGAAAAATTAAAACATAGAGGAAACTTATTATTTGGTCCCTCCTTTTTTACAGTTTAAACTATTTGGTCCCTGCATTTTTGAAATAGACTATTTAGTCTCTCATAAATTAAAAATGTCAACTATTCAGTCCCTCATTTATCATAATTGTCAATTATACGTTAAATGCTTACATAGTACCGTTAAATGCAACTTTGACATTCTAATCACCTAAACTAATCAAATCGGATCAACAAACACAATTAAACCGGCCTAAAATTGAATCAACTCAAATATTTGTATTATACGTGAAGCTTCTATAAAACATAAACTATTGAATTATTCCCAAATCTCAAACACTAGATGGTCCCAAATAGTTAAATATGTGGCATTTAACGTGTTATATGTGCACTTAACGACCAAATCATCAATGTTAGTAACGGAGATAGGCTACAGGGACTAACGAGTTGAAATTTCTAATTTTTTAGGGACCAAATAGTCTATTTCGAAAATGCATGGACCAAATAGTTGAAAATGTGAAAAAGAAGGGACCAAATAATAGGTTTCCTCTAAAAAAATAATTATAGCTGTAAGCCTTGAAAAACGAGCAGATCACCGTTGGATCAAGTGGAGGTGTTAAGCAAGCCAATGGTTGATCGACACATGGCGCACCATCACTGGTTCCGCCACTCGAGGTTTCTCCTGATGAGCTCAGCTTTCTCCATCCATCTTTGCGATCACAATTGTCAAAAAACAAGAATTTGTATTTCCGAAGCAAGTGCATTGTATTAATGAGGGTAGTTTTCTGCAAATTTGGGATTTAAAGTTTCAAACTGTATGTATATATGTGTGTGTTGTCATTGACCAAAATGTAATGTATGGATGAAGATTGAATTGAAGGCCATTATACAAGTTTGACTTTCTTCATTAATGGATTTTGTTGAAATAAAAGGAGATGGGTTTGAAGTTTGATTCACGTTCGAGCATGAAAGGGAGTAATATTATACTTAATGAAGTTATCAGGTGGTTCTCGATCAAAATCCACGAATTAAATAAAAGTACAAAAAGTGTGAAAAGAAATAAATAATGTCCAGCTGCTTAATTTCTAGTGGTTGATGGATGAGCAGATGCATGTTTAAGAAAATTCTCTCACTTTTTGGAAGTCAAGGAATTTTTATCTCTTAAAAAGTCTAAACTGTAGCGGATTTTCAAAGAAACAATTTCGTCCACTATCTTCGTTCCATTCTTCCCTTCAAATTTAAACTGATATCACTAGCTCCTTTTCATCAAATCCACCTGCTGAGCAACACTGATAAATGACACAACAAAAATATTCATTTTTTTTTTCTGACATTATAAAACTCATTTTCAGACTAGACTCTACAAATTTAAGGATTCTTTTAAAAGTTTTAATTCTACTTGGCCAGAGCAGTGGGCCTAAACCTGTGCACAACCCACACTCCATTTGGAAGGCATCTCACGGCCCATGAACAGGCCCAATTCTACTGTTAGATAATTTCAAGATTTTTTTAATTCACTTAATAAATTAAATACGATTTTAAGAATATTTCTAGTCAATGCTTTTAAAGTAACTTTAAAAGCAAAACAATTAATGTCCAAAATTTTGACTACTAATATTGCTTCTTCTTTTTTCTTCCTTACTTCCCAAAATATTTTTTTTTGGCCTGAAATTCCCAAAAATAGAACAGTGTCCATTTACCAATGCTTTAGAGCACTAGTTAAAAATATCTTTTTAATGAGTATGCGCTGATATTGAGACATTATTCATCAGTAAATAATAAATCTTGAATTTTTTAAAACTTCGACCAAATCAAACCTTTGAACCCTTGTTTTTTTGACACTTTTTCGTTAAATTGTGAACATGGTCTATGATAAGTGGTGTGAAAATGATTGAGATAAGAAAATTGTTAGAGATGATATCAAAAACCGCGTGCAATGATGACATGTTTACTTATAATACTGATGATATGATGAATTCATAATTCTACGTCTCATCCTGCAACAGGGGGATTTCTAAAATTTCTGAGTTCATATTGGACTTGGTCACGGATTCATTTCTTATCCCATCCCATTTATCTTTTTTTTTGTTATCCTCATCATGTATAGACCTTAGAGATTGAGATCGGTTTGAAAATTTTGTGATTTTTCAAAACATTGAAGTAATCATGTTGTGGATTATGAAAAGTTGACGTTTTAAAAGAATAAGGCCAAAGTACTATTTTGGTCCCTCAGTTATGCTTATTGTTCCAAATAGGTCCCTCAGTTATTTTTCGTTCCATATTGGTCCCTCAGTTATCCAAAACTTGTTAAAGTTGGTCCCTCTAACGTTTTCCATTCATTTTTCCGTTTAAAATAGAGGAAAAATAAGCTTTCATCCCCAAAAGTTTTATTTTTTTATAGTAAGGTCCTTTTTTTTATAATAGGATCAAAACGTAAGAAAATAAAATAAATTAAGATTTTAAGTGAATTTGCCCAAAAACACAAAAGTTTTCTCTCTCTCCTCTCTTCGATCTGAACCCTACCGCCGGCGAAGAAACAAAGATTTTCGCCGAAGGTCTCTCGACGTCGGTCACCTCCGGCACCGTCATCGGCAGCGGCGAGTCCTTATCCAGAGTCGGTGTCGATTAGCCGCCGAAGCCTCTTTATATGGTTCTCGACACCGGAAGCAACGTGAATTGGATCCAATGTAAGCCCTGTACTGATTGTTACAATCAATCCGACCCGATTTACGATCCGACTTCTTCTTCTTCTTCGTACAACCCTCTCTCTTGCATTTCATCGCAATGCCTCACTCTCGAAATTCCTGATTGCCAAAACGGTAAGTGTCTCTATTGGGTTAACTACGGCGACGGCTCTTTCACCGCCGGCGAGTACGCGACGAAAACAGATTTCGTTTGGCGACGCCGGATCACGATAACGAGGGTTTATTTGTTGGTGCCGCCGAAGTAATTGGTCTCGGAGCTGGACCTCTCTCGTTCACATCGCAGATCAAAGCGACGTCATTTTCGTACTGCCTCGTTGATCGTGACTCGAGAAAACCGTCCACACTCGACTTTAACTCAATCCGATCCAGCGACTGAATCGTCACCGCGTTAAAGAAAAACCAGAAGCTAACCACATTTTACTATGTCGAACTCGTCGTGGGTTGCGGGGAAAAAGTTGCCGCCGTCAAGGGATGCTGGGAGGTGTTTGATAGAGAGAAAGAGGTCAGAGAGAGAATACTTTTATGTTTTTGGGCAAATTCACTTAAAATTTTAATTTATTTTTTTTCTTACGTTTTGATCCTATTATAAAAAAAAATACTTTAATAAAAGAAAATAAAACTTTTAAGGATGAAAGCTTATTTTTCCTCTCTTTTAAACGAAAAAATGAATGGAAAACGTTAGAGGGACCAACTTTAACAAGTTTTGGATAATTGAGGGACCAATATAGAACGAAAAATAACTGAGGGACCTATATGGAACAATGAGCATAATAGAGGGACCAAAATAGGACTTTAGCCAAAAAAATAAAAGTACTTGATGTTTGGTAACTATTTTAAAAACTAACAATGTTTGGTAAAACTACAAAATTGTGTAGCAGTGGAAAATAAACAATTGAAAGGCTATCTATAACCCCCTTAGTCCACAAAAAAAAAAAAGTATAGCTATAACCAAGGTTGTCAAAATCGGGAGTTTAAGTAAAATCGAAAAGGGGGTGTAAAATCGGATCGTAAACTCGAATCATAAAATCGTTAGAGTTTACCTCAATATAAATAATATATTTTTTAAGATAATATATCTTTCACTAGTTAATCTAAATGTATCAAAATCTCCAAAATCTAACTCTCTTGAATCAAAATAAGTCTAAATGCTTAATATTAATATCATTGTAGCAATAAACACACTAATTGTGATGATAATGATGATGAAAATGGCGATAAGGAAGATGATAGAGAATATAATGGACGAAGAAGATGATGATGGAAAATATAATAGACGAAGAAGACGATGATAGAGATGATGATGGAAAAGAGTATGAAGATAATATTTTTGAAAAACTTTGTTAATTTGAAATTTTAATCCATTTTTTATATAAGAGTCATAGTTGTCAAAATCTATTTTAAAATCTTAAAATCGTGTGATTTTACCGATTTTGACCGAGTTTGACTCAATTTTATCAACATATGATTTTATGAGCCATTCAACAAGATTTTAGTAGGTAAAATCCGCAATGTTATCGATTTTACGATTTAAATCCCGATTTTGACAGCCATGACTATAACTGATCACATATATTTTGGCTCAATTCCTACGTAGTATGTACAATCTCCCAGATGCCACTGTTCTGTTAAAAAATGGGTTGAAGTATGTAATTTTTTTTTGGCCAGATGAAGTATCTAATTACAATCAAACATGGAGAACTTTTATTCCATTGAAGTTTTATATTCCTTTCGCCTTAAACGGAGAGCTTCTATATTCCATCTTTGGTATATTTATATCTATATCTATCTTACTATATATGTTTAAGAATTTTCTGGTTGGTAAAAAATAATTTAATTAAAAATTATAAAATAAAAAATAAATATGTATATCATAGTAATTAACTAACCACATATAATGAGAGAGAGTAGTGAATGCAATTAAATAACTTTCTACAATTTTAAATTAAAAAATAACTAAATTGCACAAATAGCCCCTGAGTTTTAGGTCAGGTGCACATAATACCCCCGAGTTTTAAAATTGTGCAAAGAGAACCCCTAAGTTTTTAATTTTAAGCCATTAACACCTTTCTGTTAACTTGTCATCCAAATCCACCGTTAAGTGCCACCTCAACATATTTTAAAAAGGTCAAAGTCATATTTTGGTCCCTCAAGTTTGTTCAAAGTTTCATTTTGGTCCCTCAAATTTTAAAAAAATTTCACCGTTAGTTCCTCACTCTTTTTATCCACTTTTTTTGTTAGAGAAAAGAAAAAAAAATAACTTTAATCTCCCAAAATTTTTATTTTTCTACATTAAGATCCTTTTTATTTTATATTAGGATCAAAATATAAGAAAAAATAAATGAAGTGGGGGTTTTAATGGATTTCACCCAACAAATTCTTCTTCTTCTTCCAAATCCAGCCTCTTCGTCTTCCTTCTCCCTAAATATCCAATCCAGGATCTTAATGTAGAAAAATAAAACTTTTGGGAGATTAAAGTTAATTTTTTATTTTTTGTTAATGGAAAAGTGGATAAAAAGAGTGAGAACTAAAGGTGGAATTTTATAGAAACTTGAGGGATCAAAATGAAACTTCGAGCAAATTTGAGGGACTAAAATATGACTTTGGCCTTTTCAAAATGTGTTAAGGTGGCACTTAACGGTTAATTTAGATGGCAAGTTAATAGAAAGGTGTTAATTGCTCAAAATTAAAAATTCAGAGGTTCTCTTTGCACAATTTTAAAACTTAAGTGTGTTATGTGCACCTGACCTAAAACTCATGGGGTGTTTGTACAATTTAGCCTTAAAAAATTAAAATTGAAATAGAATAAAAATGATAGGAAGTATAAATTCCAGAAATTATGCATATTCCTTATACATTTTTGACATATATAATAAGAGGGTATGAGGTTGTTCCATCTATCTTTTTTTTTTTCTTTTTATCAGGTTGCTCCATCTATCTTATATGAGTTTACAATGCTAGCTCAGCCCAATTAGTACTGGATTATGGGCTATGATGGGCCGGCCCACTATCATCACCGTTTTTTGTTAATTCGATCATAGTTTTTATCGTTAAGCGGTAAAGTGATCCAATCATCCAAAGCATAGACGTCAAAGTCAGGGTGTTTAAGAAGTAATGTTAATTATTTAACAAGCATGTATTTAAAAATATCTGTAACGTATATGTTCAATAATACTTGCGTACAAGATCGGATTTCTGTTCCTAATGGAAGGTTGACGTATTCAAAACGAGTCATGGTCTTCAGGGATGGCCCTTATATTTTATGAGGTTGTTTAATTGCATTATGCTTCTAATACAATCTTAACTCGGGCAATTCCACGAGTTTCTTCAACGGTTTATTCAGTTGAATCTGACCATTTCAAGCTTTAATTGTCTTTGGTCAATTATTTTTGCGATAATATCTTTGTCTCAACCATTTTCTAGAATGGTCTCACTTGCACACCTCATTCTCATGTCTGCTCCAACCATTTACGTGTATTATAAAAAATTCTTACTCTTCACAGTTTTAACATTTCTGTAAATCAGATCATGTTATTGAATTGTTGAATCGATGGTAATCAATCTCTTTCAGTGTCTATTTCGTGTACTAGTTCAAATTTGTTAAATAAGTCACAAAATTTATTCTTGGATGCTTATACTAATCGTCCTATGGGCTACTCTATCACCAAACGATTACATTCTATTAATTATGTTGGTCCCAAGTTTAAAGCTATGTTTGGAAAGACAAAATAAATTAAAAAGCAACAAAATGCAATTCCAACTTTGGTGATTTGATCAATATATTAAATAAATACCCTAAACTGATTAACCCGAATCTTTAATTATAAATAAATAAAAAGAAAGAATCAATTCACAATCATTTCTGTTCATCAATTTACATCTCCTTCTCCACTCTCCACTCTGTACCTACCAAACCTTTTTCGCTTTAATAATCACACATACAGAGTCTGTCTAATCTAACAGTCTCTACCCTCCATAATTAATCATTTATTTGATATTAATTAGTGTAATACTACATTTTAGTCCTTTTTTTTTGCTTTACAACTTGGCTTACTTTTATAGACTTTGGTCCAAGTAAGAGCGAGAAATGACCAGCTTTCTTTGGCGGGTGTTTTTCGCCGAAATGATTTTGCTATATTGCCCTCCATAACTAACTTTTCCATCTATTTCCTCTTCTTCTTCTTCTTCTTCTCTTTTTATGTATCACTCAAACAATAATCTATTTCCATTTATTCATTTTGTAATTTAGTGGTCGCTCAAGTTTATTCTTATCAGCTGCTTCGGAGCTCACCGTTTTCTCTTTGATTCAGAGGTTACGATTCATGCCATTTATTTATTCCTGTTTGTTTCGTCTTTCGAATTCCCTTTTCTGCTATGTTATGTTTCAGATTCAAAAGAAACCATAGACTTCTATTTATTAAAATTAATAAGTTTTTTTTTATTGATTACAATTGTTATATTCTGTGCCTGTTTCAATTTTTATCGTTTTGAACATATAGCCCACCCTCTGTTTGATGAAACTCCCACATGGAACTGAGAGTTACTGGTATTTTCGTTTGATAGTTTTGGCTACTCTGTTCACGAGTCATAATATAAAGTTATAAATCTGCTTGTGTGTCTGTTTCTCTTCTGCAATGGTTTCTAAGAAATCTGGAAAACACTGAGTGTGAAGCAAAAGCCCTTCATGTTTAATGGAGTTCTTTGTTTCTTTTACATATATGCCTTATTTTTCTTCTTTATTTATTTAATCAGGGTTCCGCAGGACAAGGCCTAGTGGCAGGAAGGAATTGATTATTATCACTCGAGTGGTTTTGAAACTACAGTATAAATTAGCAGCGTTAAAATATGGGAAAGCACTTGCTTTCTTCCAGTGATTCCACTGTGCAATTTCAGAACAATAAATCAGGATGCATGTGGGGTATACTTCATATACTTCACTACCATCATTGGCGTAACGTTAAAAAGGTCTTTCCTCACAAAAAGCGTCACTGGAGAAGACATGCCAGATGTAAGCTATATATATGTATATATATATTATAGTTTACCTCCTTTTCCTTTTACTCAATAGTTGTCTAAAAGTTGCTCAATTCTCTACTGTCTTTTAAGTTTCTAAATTATAGCCTCTGTTTATACTTTATACACTTACAAGATTCTATTATCACCTGACTGCAGATGAGAGAAAAACCAATTTGCATAATCATAGTATCAGCGAGGACCAGCAATTAGGGGATGTAGATGTTAAACCTCTTCCGGTACTCTTTGATCATTCTTTAAAGTTTTTGATAAATGGGCATCCCCAGTTTGACAACATATACTTATAAAAATCTAATGAATTTCAGGTTAGTCGACATAGTAAAAACGCAAGTGCTACTGAAAATAGGTCAAAAGAAGCTAGTTCCAAAGGTTGGGTCTTGAGCTTCCATAGTAAACCACAGCATATGGAGTCTTCAGATAAATCTGCCATGGAAAATAAAAGGCTTGACAGAGAGATTTCAAGTAAGTTTAAGGAACGTAATGATGTTTTAGAGGTATTTAAAGCGGAGAAAGATTTGCTCCTGAAATTTTTAAGAGATCTAGACGTTGGTGAGAAAAGCTTCCTGAACAAGAAAGCAAGATTGACGAAATGCGGTTCCTTTCCCATGGCAAAATCTTCACAAATCAGGAACATCAACTCAAGAAGTACCCTCAAACATAAACAAAACGAAATTTGGGCCTTCCCAAAGGGGGAGAAGTTGCTTGCTGGTACTGAAGCACCACAAACGTTTGCAAAAGATATTTCTTATATGAAGGCATTGCCATTTGTGAGTGATCATGAAGTAGACAGTGATATGAAACAAAATTCAGATTTCTCTTTGTCGAGGCCTTCACGAGGATTAAATCATAAAGGGTGGAATCAATTGGTTCTTCATCGTTTCAAAGTTATAAAGCAGAAGATAAAGCATGCTCTTACGGAATTCACAAAAAATGGCTATCAAACTTCTTACAGAGCTTTACCTGAAAATAGGCTCGGGAAAGAGGTGTCACAAAGTTTAGTGGATGGAATCATTGAGAATAGAAGCTCAAATATGACCAAAGCTTCTGATAATGACTCCAACAAACATGAAGTTCGCTTCATGAGAAGAACATCTTCACTAAATGAATCATTGGATAGATATACTCAGTTGTTTGAGCGAAGTTTTGGCAAAGACCGCAGGTGGCATAGCTCGTTGTCTAAGAGCTTAAAAGTGACAAATGAGGACAAGAATCACACAAGTGGGTATGCTCCTAAGTTGTCCAAAAGGAATTTGTCTCTCCCTAATTTCGGCTCTCTAAGCTTCATTCTACACGAGGCCATTTATGATGCAAATGACACAGGGAGTATTCCAGCTAAAACTTCTTCGGATTATAACAAAAAAGATGAAGCTGATGTTCTTGTTCAACAGAAATCAGTGATTCGTGTAAAGAAAGACAAGCCACTCGATGATGTTATAGAGACTGAGGTTCAGGAGAAGGTGGAAAGCAGTTGGAGGGATGTAACTCCCAATATTTTATCCAATTTAGTTGTGGAGACACATGAGCCAGAGGTGGAAGATGGAAGTTCTTACAAAGAAAATGTGGAAATAGAAATGATTATCAATCAAGGCAAGGATATAGTGGAAGTTCTTGATACCAGCTGTGAAGAGAGTGCAACCAATATTGCAGAAGGTAATAAATATCTGTTCATATTTTTTTTAAAAGATGCTATTCTATCATGAACTGGCTATTTTATTTGTTTGATAATCAGAGATAAGATTGGACATGAATAAATTTTGAAGAAAAATTTAGTTAGCTTTTCTCTTAAAATCTCCATATAGTCATTGTGCTCTCTCAACTGCAGTAATGGTGAATGTAATTGTATTGGTTGAACCACAACAGGTACAGAGAGAAATACTAGAGGCTCTGGCAAGGATGAGATGTACAATGAATTGCCAAAAACAGAAAGCAGATATTCTTTGCCAGAAAAAGAGACAAACAAGAGACGTGACAATTATTTCCTGCTCTTTGGCTCAGATGTAGAAACCGATTCCGATTTCAATTATGTGAAGCATATTATTGAAGTTTCAGGCTTCATGGAGAATGAGCATACTCAAATGTGGCACACGGAAAACCAGACACTAAAGCCCTCCTTATTCAAGGATTTGGAGGCTTCTTTGTTCAAAGAAATTGAGTTCTCTGGGAAAGAGATTAGCATACACAATGATCATCAACTTCTTTTTAATATAGTCAACGAGGTGCTGCTTGAAATATATGAAGGATCGTCAACCTACTTCCCTAGGCCCTTCTCCTTTAACTTCCGCCTTCGTCCAGTGCCTAAGGGAAGCCACCTTCTTAAGGAAGTGTGGACTAGAGTTAACTCTTACCTGAGCTTGAGGCCAGAGCTAGATCAGACATTAGACGATGTTGTTGGACGAGATTTGGCAAGAAGTGGCTGGATGAACCTCCAATGGGAAGAGGAGTGTGTGGCACTTGAACTAGAGGACATGATTGTGGATGATCTATTAGATGAAATTATCTTCTCATGAGGGTTTCTTAGACCTTATCAGACTGTGTCTTTCGAGGCTTTGAAGCTAGTTGCTTGATTAGTTTGTGCCAATCATTCTGATCTATGAATTTAACGAAGAAATTAAGCAAAATCCCCTTTTTAAAGCCTTGAACATGATCCTCAACCAATGTCAAAAGGGACCGTTAGCTTTTCACTGTTGCAACCACTTGAACACCCCCTTCTTGTAGAAACGCTAGAATAACTCAAATTCAGGTGTTTTAGTTTCTTCTGGATTTCTTCCTGTAAGGGTTCATGTTCATATGCATATTAGTCTGGCTGGTAGACATCATTTAGAGTTTATCACGGAGTTTAGTGTGCCATTCAATTGTAACTATTAGTGTTAACTGATGTAAAAATGATTGTAGCAGTTATTACTTATGATTTGTAGTTTCTTGCCATGTATTGGTTAAGGCCTTGATGCCGGTAGTCACAGAGAAAATTTTTTTTTTCATAGATCCATATTTTGTTGTCTGCCTTCACAATCAGGCTTCAATCATGGAGCCACAAATCTGTATCAGTTAAGGTTGAGTTTGGATTGGGAACATAAATTATGAAATTATCATAATATATGCTTACTGCTTTTGCATAAATATCTTTTTTTTGACAATTAAATTTTAAGTGGTTGGGCCCAGGGGCTCACCAAGCTAAGGTCAGGGCATGTTTACAAACTCTATGAGCATCTACAAAGATACTTACAGATCGTCTACTATCAAGACCCTCACATCAGCAACCGAAATCAAACTCACGACCTTGCATCACTTCCATGGGAATTTTAAATGTAATAGTCACCGACGAATTTCGAACTTCAAAAAATTCTAAATACTCCAATGAAACCATATATTAGGTGTTGTTGTCTTTTGAGTTTTTATAGCTCTTAAATCAATGTAATGTGTGTAGTTGTTTTTTACTTATCGATCATGTTATGTGTTTTTGTGAGAAATTGCAAATTTGCAGAGAAAGAGTGAAGTTCTTGATATTGTCAGATTTGTCAAAATTAAGTGCATAACATATGTTCATTAAGCATTCTATATTCTATAGTGACTGAATTTCGTATGCCGGGGCGCTTCTTGGTACTTTGTAAGTTATCAATGCCACAACTGTTTCAATTTTTGTGGTACTCTTTGTGTGAAGCAAGTGAACTTCTCCTTAAAACCTGTCCAACATCCTTATGTTGCACCTGCACGTTTTGGGAACAACATTGTCTGAGGAGTTTCTTTTTTAGTAAACATACAATTTGGTTCTTGAAAAATACAGGAATTGACAATTCAATCCTTGAAAATCTGATTTACACACTTTAGTCTTTGAAAATTGTGAAGGGTATAAAACTTAATCCTTTAAGCCGATTTTTAAGGACTAATTTGCAAGGATAAGAGGATTTAAATATAATGGTTTCACAACTTTTAGGGACTAAAGACTGTAAACTAAATTTTCAATGATTGAGTTGTTAATTTGTGTATCTTTCAAGGATAAACTCTTATTCTTTTTAATGTGGCAGTAGCATTAATCTGTCTGATAAACCCCATATATTTTGATTAGATTTATTACTTTGAGAAATTTAATCAGTTGAGGATATACGTGATTAGTATCTGTACATTTCAGATTATGACATGGTAGGGCGATAGTATTATGCACGATGAAGGCTTTTAATGAAGTTGCTCTTTCAATGTCTCATTTGCACTTATTGTTGACCCAATGCTTGGTGTTAGATGGGAACCTGATGCTAATTGCTAATAACATCATTATATTGCAGTCTAAGAATGTATAATTCACTGGTGGAGAGATGATTTAATGATTGTGTTGATGCATATAAGCTTAAATCACTGCAAAAGGAAGAGGAAACCTGTGTTCGAAGATGTGCAGAGAAATTTCTGAAGCATAGTTTATGAAAGCTTCTACACTTTTCCAGCATTTGTTCATTTTAGCTAAGCACAGACAAGAGACTTGAACAGCAAAACTTGATTTAATCTCCTGAGGAGGAAGACGTCATTAAAAGGGTGCTTTCTTTTTCTTTTCTTTTTTTCATGTGGACCTTCGGGTATATGGCATTCATGATTGTAACAGGTGATTTCCGGAGCTTACTAAAAGGTTTGAAGCTTGTGATTATATATATGACATTGGCAAACTATCAAGATATAATAGATATAGGATTTTTCTTTTTGTGAAAAAAAATTGGAGTTTACTGCATCTGTGGTTGTCGTTCCAGCAAGTTTTTTTTTACTGTAGCCAAAACGACGCCGTTTTGTCCTAGCCTCCGTCGTCTTCTTCCTTGCTCCGTCGTCAAAGCTTCTTTGTCTCTCTCAGCAATATATATCATCAAAGCTGGAGTGAAGGGCTAGCCTACTTCTTCTCCTTTCTCTACGTTATCCACTTCATTTGGATGAGCTCGCGAATTTGGTAAGACCACATCCAACTACAACTCGAGGGGATCACTAGGAAATATGGGCCAGAAATCATCATCGCTTCTGATTCTTCGTGATGATGATCCTCTTCGAGGATTACCTTTGGATCCTCTTCGGGATCCTCCTCGAGGTCTTCCTCTATATTCTCCTCGGGATCTTCCTCTGAATCTTCTTACGGGTCCTCCTCAGATTCTTCATCCCAAGGTTTATATTCTGGAATTTCATCGTCCAAAATGAATATTCTAACAAATCATATTTAGTGATTTCAATACTACTTGAAGCCTATTAGTACAAATATTCCATAATATTAATGGCAGATATGGTGGTGGTGCTTACCTATTTTAATCAAAGAAATCATAGTGGAGCAAAACTTCAACCTTCCATTACTCTTAAAAACACATTGTAATTCATCACGGTACACTTAGCACTTGTGTTCCACTAGATCAATAACTCAAAACTGCAATAGATGTCCAAAATTCAAAATAAGTAAGGAAAATCAGATTCACCAAAATATTTAAATGGTGTTTTGGAATTATGAATAAGAAGAAATACTAACATAAATTTCAAGAGAAAATGAGAAAACTGAAATTATTAGCGGCAGAAGAACTAACTTTCAGAACAGTGAAAGAGAGAAAGAGAGAGAAGCTGCAGGAAGGAAGGAAGATGAACGCTTCATTTAACCTAATGTCCAGTTATTTATAGAGCATTCATGTAATTAATTAATTTCATGAAATAAAAAACATAATTTTGAATACAAATGAGATAAAATTGAAGCATTAAGTGTCACGGATGCGCAAGACGAAAGAGTGGTTGGATGATGGTTTCCAAAAATAAGGGTAATGGCCAGTCTGCAACCTCATTTATATTAGCAGATTAATGGAAATTCAAAAGCAACCTCATTTATATTGCCTCTGTTCATCAAATTCGGAACTATCACGAAATTTCAAATCGCTTTAATATGTTAAATGCAATTTCCATACCTACAAAGTCCTTATATAGTCCTTCTCGTAGCCTAGATAATTTATAGTATCCTATGCCCTTTCACCTCTTAAACGTATTTTCGTTAGAACTTAGAATATTAACTTAAGTTAAATAATGGACTATGCTGTAAAAAATTTGTTCCCATGCTTTTTTTAGACATTATTTATACTTGATATTTTAAAAATTATATAAAGATTGCAAAAATCTTACTATATGGTTATATTTTTGTCCTAGTAAATGTAGATCCCAAATCAAGATATATAAATTGTTATGGAATTGCAATATGTTCATGGAAAGAGAGAGAGATCAAACAGCGGTAAATAATGAAAACATAGACACATAGAAGATAAGCTTTCACTTTTATTAATGAAAACAACAGAAACATAGACACAATATACCGTAGACCACCGGCGGCGATGTCTGACGACTGAAGGGAGGGCGGCAAGCGAAGGATGGTGTAGTAAACAGTGGTAGCAGCAGGAGAAGATGATGAGGAGGAAGAAGAAAGAATGAAGAAAGAAGAATGAAATGAAGAGGAAATGAAAGTGAAGAAGGTGAAGAATGGGAGCAGAGAAAGGAGATATTATATAGAGAGAGGGATGATCATGGGAGTGAAATGAGATATATGGGAAGGAATGAATAATTAAGGATGCTGAAATTTTTTCAAAAGCCAAAAAAAAAAAGTTTAAACTTTCGCAATAAATTTTCTTTCATTTACTCCTTTCATAAAGCAAAAATTTTTGAATGCCATCCATGTCATTAATTCATGAAGTGCTGATAAGGATCCAAAGCATTTTTTGCAGTATTATGATATGAATAATTGGCCAAGGTACGTTACTCTGCTTAACTCTTTTAAGGAATATATATAATGGAGGTGTCCTACTTGTATGTTGGCATGTGAAAGTGGCAGACGCAGTTTCCTTGTTAAAGAAACCAAGTTTTGCAATAATCGAAGCTAAGTTTGGCAAAATATTAACACTAGTAATCTCTAGTCTGAGTCCTCTCCTAATATTTCTTTCTTTCTTTCTATTTTTTCCAGGTGCCCCACCATTCAATTTGCATTCAAATAAGAAAATGACAGCCTTTCATTTGGATCAAATTCTTTCAAGGATTAATTTATATGTTTCTCTTTCTTTTTCTGTAATTTATCGTAGATGTCATTACTTGATTTTACAAGCACTTGGGGTTTCTGGTTCATGCCTTAGTTGTTACAGCACCTCTGCCAAAGCAGGATAAGATCATAAATACGAAATTCTAATTAATTAGTACTTAAGTTATCAGTATAGCTTTTTTTGCAGCCAATCAATGCAGTCATTTTTTTCAATTCAAGGGGAAATCACATATATATACCCACCCCACCGGTGCCCCCCTTAAAAACCTTTTAGAACTAAGGTCTAAGGCCTAATTATGAAATTGGTACATAAGCATCACAGTGTAATAATAATAATAATAAAATAATAATAATAATCTCCCTAAACTTTTTAAAGCATTCCTAAATACCTTTACGGCTTTACTTAAAACTCCAAACATTAGGTTCTACTACATTGAGGGTTTTCTTATAATTTAAATTTTATGTATTAATATGGTAATCAGGCCTTGGTTTAAGAGAGTAAAATGTGGTTTCCTCGAAGTTTAAACTCTTATTCTTTTAAATGTGGCAGTAGCACTAATCTGTCTGATAAAATCCATATATTTTGACTAGATTTATTACTTTGAGAAATTTAATCAGTTGAGCATATACGTGATTAGTATCTGTACATTTCAGATTATGACATGGTAGGGCGATAGTATTATGCACGATGAATGAAGGCTTTTATGCTGCCATCATGAAGTTGCTCTTTCAATGTCTCATTTGCACTTTTTGTTGACCCATTGCTTGGTGTTAGCTAGATGGGAACCTGATGATGCTAATAACATCATTATATTGCAGTCTAAGAATGTATAATTCACTGGTGGAGAGAGATGATTTAATGATTGTGTTGATGCATATAAGCTTAAGTCACTGAAAAGGAAGAGAAAACTGTTGAAATCTCACATTGCTTGGTTTGAAGGTTGTGATATAATAGATATGTGACATTGGCAAACTATCAAGATATAATTAATAGATATAGGATTTTTCTTTTTGTGAAAAAGAAAATTGGAGTTTACTGCATCTGTGGTTGTCGTTCCATGTCTTGCAGCTGGTGGAACTTGAGATCCCACGATTTCATTGGCCAAACCTAAAAAGTTTGTGGAAAGAATAAAAGGCGAATTAGTAAAAATATCACTGTATGTCGACATTCATGTCCATTATTTGGAGCTGTCCGAATCGAATATCTTCAGCTTTTTCTATTATAAAATTTATCCTTCGAGCTCATCGTTACCACACATAAGTTAGATATCCATATACAAGTTCACAAGATATTACAGATATTTATGTCTAATACGATTAGTGGTAATATCTGATATCTCAATTCTCAATATATATATATAAATCATATGTGTATACACTATACAGAATTGTTTATAACTTTTTTCAATTTCTTACCTATTTCCTTAATTTTTAAATAAATGATATACAACATGAGATTTGCAGAAGTGGTAAGTGATTTTATATTAAGATCTTAAAATTGTGAAATTGTGAATGCAATTATTTTATTAGAAGACTTTTTTACTATTCAGGTCAAATTTAAGTCAAAGAAATAGTTTGTCGTAAATGCCAAACTTTTAAAAGCCGGCTCTAAAATCTCTTTTTCGTGAGAAAACTCTCTTCGCCATGAGAGTTTTTCTAAGTGAAATTTTGGGTCGTTGTTGTCTCAGCGGCGGTGACCCTTTCTCTAGTTATAGAGTTCTGTGGCGACGACATTCTGGATCAGGCTCTCACGGAGGCATTCTGTGGCGGCGAATCTGGACTAGACATTCCACGGCGACTTCTGGCTTCCACAACGGCTTCCTGATTTGGTTCTGGTTTGGTCTTGAATTTTGGATGCTCTTCCTTGGAGTCGTTTCGTTTTATTATCTTATTATTGTTGCTTTGAGTCTATTTATGTCTTTTTTTTAGAACATCCATTGGGGTTGTCTACCTTCCTGTTTGGAAGGGTCTGTCTCATTTAGATGATTTTATTTATGTTTCTTATTTTTTAGATGGTTGTAGTTTTAGTTGGATCCCTAAATCTGCTAATTTGACAGTTGATTATCTTGCCAATTTGTCTAAAATGAGAATGAGTCCTCTTGGATGGATTGTAAACCCCCCACCTTCGTCAGTTGATATCCTGACTAGTGTTGTTTATGCTTGGAAAGAATTGACTATTTTTACTTTGTTTTCGTTTGTATTGTGCTTGATTTTGCCTTTATTTTGAATGAATTATGTTTTAGGCAAAAAAAAATTTTAAGTCACAATGAAATTTTAGAGATCAAGCAAACAACTAAATAAATATAAATAATATATATTTTGAAAAAAAACTTTCACTGTATTTTAGGATGAAAAATAATGAATATGAATGCTATTGCAGCATTGTAAGAGAGACAAGTGTATATAATTTAGTGGTGAATTAATGTATCTAGCGTATGTTAATATTATATTTAAAATTTTGAAATATAAATTAAATTAAAAAAATATTTTTATAATAGAAAGCAATGATTTTTATTGTATTTTAAAATAATAATAAAAAATAACAAATATGGATGAACTAGTATGATCTATTTAATAATGACGTGGTTTTTTGCATATAAAGCTATCCATATCTAATTATCTATCCTGAAGAACCCGGACCCATCAAAATCTAGAACTACCAGTAAACCACACCTTTCAACCATAGGAAAAAAAGGTTGTAGTAGGTACAAAGCGATTGTAGTTGCATCTAAATTTGTGAATGGTATTATGATTGGAAACCATGGGCAGCCGAAATTGCAGCCAAGTGTTTTTTTTAGTGTGTTAAGGTTGATTTGTTTATCTACATCCTATCCTATGTATTCCAAAACAAACAATTTCCACTGCCCATTTTCATCAATAACCAGTAACCACAAATTTAATTGCTTGCTTTTAGACCTCGGCGTTCTTACCAAAGTATGCTTGACCATTATTTAATTTGCTTTTCAGCCCCTAACAAATTATCATTTATTGTTATTTTTTAAAATTTGAATAAGTAAATTAGTGAACGAGAGATAACACTGCAAACTGAATGAGTAAATAAATCTTGTTTGTTTCATTGTGAAAAAAAAAATAGGCAAAAGCTATCAAGGACATGAATATTTTCATTTCGGCCTGAAAATGTAAATATTTTAAAACCCAAAATTGATGCTAACAAGCAGTTGGTACAAAATTAAATTGATGGCTGGTAAGTTGTTTTTTTTTTTTTTAATAAAGTAAAATAATAAATTAATAAAGTAGAAGGAAAAAAAAAAAAAAGGCTTGGATTTGGTAAGTGAAAAGTCCGGAAACATTTGTCACTTTAACCCAAGTTAGAAAATAGAAAAAGAAAATAGGGAAAAAAAAACCCTAAGCATATTCGGGAATTTGCACTATATATGGCTGCTTAGTCCAGTCCAGTCATTTACTCATTTCAGACATTTGTGTTAAATAGAGTATTCTCTGTGGTTTTTCTCAGTTCATCGTTTGAATCGAAGGAAGAAGAAAACATGGGGAGGAAATTCTTCGTTGGTGGTAACTGGAAATGCGTAAGTTTCTAAACCCTATCGTCCCTCTTAACTTTTATCGGCATTTATATCTTTTTACTCTATGAAATTTGAAATTGCTTGACTGTCGATGTCGATTTTTCTATGAATGCTTGTTTTTGGGTTACTATCAATTAGATCGGATCTTTGATGGTGAACTTGGGGTTTATTTATGTTTTCTGGATACATCTGGGATCACGCGATCTTTAATTCTCGGATCCCCTTTTACCCCCGATCAGACAACTACTTAGTAGTCATACCCTTTGGATCGATATATGCTCTACGAAAGTTGTCGATTAAGCTTATTGTAATGATATCGAACATTAGTACTGCTACGATTGTGTTCATGTCAGTGCGTTATACATGATATCTGGGATCTATTAATTGTTTCATTTAACTTGTTTGATGAATGTGTTCTTGTTGTCCATACCCCATAATACGCATGCAATTAAACCAATGCTTGTTCCGATATATATTCAAGTGTTGCGTAATTGACGTTTTGAGCTGTCAATGTTGTAGAATGGAACTACTGAAGAGGTGAAGAAGATTGTTACCACTTTGAATGAAGCTCAAGTACCTGGCGAAGATGTCGTAGGTGAGTCTTAGCAAGCTCTTTATGGGTTTGTTTATTGTTGTGTCAAGCGAGGTTTATTATTGTCTCACTTTATATTGTTCTTGGTAATTATCTGTCTGGTTAAGGAACTTCCACTTTCTTTTTTGGAGCATAGTACGTTCTGAGGACTCCAATCACATAAACATATGGTTCCAATGAACTGACAATTATGTTCATTTCATTTTATTACCACTTACCTGGAATCCTAGAACCTAGATGACAATGGTTCACTTTGAGTTATTTGAATTTTATTCAAATTTTTAGACAGAAGATGTCTTATTCTGTAGCTTCCACCAAAATTAATTAGTAGCCAAAAAAAAATTCTGAGAAATATTAGCATAGTTAAAATTAACATTATTATGTTTTCTTTAATGCAGAAGTTGTTGTCAGCCCTCCCTTTGTTTTTCTTCCTGTGGTCAAGAGCTTATTGCGCTCTGACTTCCATGTTGCGGCACAAAATTGTTGGGTGCGCAAAGGTGGTGCTTTTACCGGAGAAGTTAGGTATGATATGAGTTGGTTTATCAATCTTCTTAAATTAGTGCTTTGTTATTTCTGTTGTTGCATTCTATCAATTATAACGAGTGTCTTCTTTTCTCCATTATTTAACTTATTTGACTCACATAACCCTTTTGACTGTCCAGTTTTCTCTTGTTGATGGTAAAACTTTGTTGTTTCTTAAAGCTTTTATCTTTGAAATATGTATTGATTGAGGAGAATGACTGAGAAGAGAAGAAAATAGTAATTTTAATATAAATTTAAAGCATCAGTTGACTTTTGACATGCATAATGCTTTTAAATGTTGAAAGTTTTTTTTTTTTTCCTGATAATGGCAAAATCTTATTTCTACTTGAAACATTTATCTCTTCTAACTAGATTTTTTTTTTTGAATATCTTTTCTTTGATCTGGTTAGTGCTATTCTTGTGTCTTGCTTCATTTTATCTTATTTTTTTGGGTTGTAAATTTCTTATCAAATGTAATTTTGATGTTTGTTATGATTCAGTGCTGAAATGCTTGTCAATTTGGGAATCCCTTGGGTCATTATTGGTCACTCTGAACGAAGACAGTTGTTAAATGAATCAAATGAGGTATGCAGTTTTCAACTTCTGTGTATCTTGTTCAGTAACTTTTTTATGGGTTTTGTTACCAATTGTACTAATAACCCAGTATAATATTTTTAAACTTATTTTCACTATCAACTTCCTCGCAGTTTGTAGGAGATAAAGTTGCATATGCACTTTCTCAAGGTCTGAAAGTTATTGCTTGCATTGGGGAGACTCTCGAACAGCGTGAAGCTGGTTCAACAGTTGCTGTTGTTGCTGAACAAACTAAAGCTATTGCTGGTACTTTTTTATAATCCAATCTTAGGAATATAATATTCTAAATATTAATACCATCTTTCTACTTTTCTGCCAGAGATAGCAGAATTCTTTGTTATCTCCTGTTATTTTTCTGGCAATCAATATGTCTGCTGACGATAATTTCGTTTGCAGCTAAAGTATCAAACTGGGATAATGTTGTATTGGCATATGAGCCAGTTTGGGCAATCGGGACAGGGAAGGTTGCAACTCCTGCTCAGGCTCAAGAGGTAAGCCTGCGTATATTTCATTCTGAATGTCATTGTTGATTTTTGGTGCTGAAAAGTCTCGTGCTTTTATATAAAATATTTAATCTTTCCAATTAAAGCATGTATTTATGTTGAATGGATGGTCTAGGTCCATGCTGAATTGAGGAAATGGATTCACAGTAATGTCAGTGCTGAAGTTGCTTCAACTCTCCGAATCATCTATGGAGGTACCGCCTCTTGCACATCATCACTTGTCATTTAAGTTTTATATACAGTCAGGATTTTATATAAGAATAAGCATGTTAGCTCTCTACGGACAGTCAAGAAAGCTAAAGAGGGAAAATTCTCTGTATCATAATTATTCCTGGTAAACAATCACAGACAAGATTTTTTAGGTATCTTTTGACTTTAATGCATTGGAGGTTATGAGGTTTTCAATTTTATTCTTATCACTTCAATGTAAAATATTAATAAAAATGAGAGTTGACTAGCTTGTTATTGTCTTGGCTTAAGGTGCATTTAAGCTTGAGGATTGATGAGTGATAACTAATGATAAACTTGATTTAATTACTAATAACTGCAGGATCGGTAAATGGCGGGAACTCCAAAGAATTGGCGGCACAGCCAGATGTTGATGGATTTTTGGTTGGTGGTGCTTCTTTGAAGGTGATTATTTATTTTTAAACCAATATTAGTTGCATTGCTTGGTTTCTGGCTTTGATTTTTTCCCTAGATTAGTAACTTTTGATTTTTTTACCCTTTAATTAGCCGGAGTTCATCGACATCATCAACGCGGCTACTGTGAAGAAAAATTGAAATTCATAGTCGGAATGCTTTGGCTACCGCCCTGATTGTGTGGTTTGTGGTCTGTCCTTGGAACTTTTGTGTTGTTTACACAAGTACTGAGTTAATAAGATTTTCTTTGGCGATCAAATGGATTTTGGTTAATGTTTAAATTTCTGTGTAAACATACATAGTGTAACTACCCAGACATTTTGTGGGTAAATAATGCAGAATGACTTAGTTTAAATTAATTTATATTGTCAATTTCTTTACATTTGTTGATAGCTGTTATGATCTGGAACTGCGATCGACAACATAGCAATGTCGATGTTCTGATGTGGCTTCATTTATATTTTGTTTCGGTATAATGAACAGTGCTAGATGATTAGATATAAACTTCTAAGAGGCTTGTAAAGGAAAATGAAGTGGCAGACGGAGCGCCAAAATTTTGGTTTTAATGTTATAAATGCCAATTTGATTTGACTTTCAAACTCCATAATTTAAATCTTGTTAAATTCATCACCTACTATTATCGTCGTTAATTCTGAAAAGAAGCCAAATAACGCTGATGGTAATTGATAAAAATCAGATATCATATTCTTGAGGTCGTTTCAATACAAATTTTTAATAAAGTTATTGATAAAAATGGAGCATGAAAAAGCATAGCATGTCATTGGCCGAAGCCCCTAATCACTTGATATTTATGTTTGTTTTTATATAATAGGCCAAAGTATTATTTTGGTCCCTTAGTTATTTTTCGTTCCATATTGATCCCCAGTTATGCAAAACTTGGCAAAGTTGGTCCCTCTAACAGTTTCCTTCCATTTTTCTGTTGAAAAAAAAAAGAAAAAACTGATTTTCAACTCCTAAAAGTTTAAATTTTTTACATCAAGGACCTTTTTCTTTATAAAAGAACCAAAATGTAAGAAAGAAGAAATAACTTGTGCTTTTAGTTTATTTCTCACCAAAAAATCTCTCTCTCTCTCTCTCAATAATTTTTCTCTTTTACATTAAGGCTTTTTTTTACCTTTTATAATAAGGATCAAAATGCAATAAAAAAAATGAAATAGGGCCTAAATGTATAAAAAGATGAATGGAAGGAGAGAGACCATGGTTGAGCTCCACCACCACCGTGTTCTTATTCGTCATCTCCAAGGTTGAGCTCGACAAGCTCCTTCTTTATCACCATCCTCCTCACCACCAGCTTCCATCACTCTCTCTCTCTCTCAATTCCGTTGAAAATCAAATAAGGGAAGCTGGAAAGCCCGAAAAGTGGAAAATTACCCTAACTTGTCCACCATTGACGTATTCTTCAAGCACTGAAACTTCTCTGTTTCTGCATTTCTGTTAGACACAACACGAAATTCAAACCAACCGAGTCACAAATCCATTCACATTGTAAATTGTAATGGTTCAACACAAAAGAAAGTGCTAAAGTTTCGTGAAATTCAAAATTAATAAAAATTGAAATTGGGGCAAGTGCCATGCTTGAGATGCTCGGAGGCCGTGCAAGAAGAATTGGAGGCGGAGAAAACGGCGTCGCACAGAGAGCATCGGAGTTTCACGGCTTAGAGTCGTGGCAGCGGTTGTCTTCGTGGTTGGAGAAAGAACGATTTGGGGTTTATTGGAGAAAGAACGATTTCGTTTTGATTGGATCACATACTGTTGGTGGAAACGGCGTCGGATTCGGTGCATTTAGCTGGGGAATACAGGCGGTGGGGGAGGTGGCCGGAGTTTGAATTTCAGATGCGTGGCCATGGCGGAGGTGGAGAGAGAGAGAGATTTTTTGGTGAAAAATAAACTAAAAACCCAAGTTATTTCTTCTTTCTTACATTTTGGTTCTTTTATAAAGAAAAAGGTCCTTGATGTAAAAAATTTAAACTTTTAGGAGTTGAAAATTAATTTTATCTTTTTTTTTTAACAGAAAAATCAAAAATGGATTGAAATTGTTAGAGGGACCAACTTTGTCAAGTTTTGCATAATTGGGGGACCAATATGGAACGAAAAATAACTGGGGGACCAATTTAGAACACTGAGCATAACTGAGGGACCAAAACAGGATTTTGGCCTATATAATAATACAATTTGAGTTTTTCTGATTTTAGTATTAGAAAGTAATGATCGCATTCTGTGAGAATTGGTGAAGATACTATAAAGACTAGAGAGGTCAGGTTGTTAATTATGTCGTGAAATGGAAGACATCATCAAATAATAGAAACGGTTAGTATCCTAAACCTTAAACCCTAAAATAAATTAGAGACTAAATTATTAACTCAATAAAAAAAAGAGAAATCAAATAATAAGTTTTCTCTTATTTTAGTTACATGTAATATTTTTTATCTTAGTACAAGTGGGAAGAAGACTAAAGGCCTCTCCCACATATAATATAGATATAGATNACATGTAATATAGACTAGAGGCTTTGCGTGCCCTAACGGGTACGCAAATATGTATGTAAAATAAATGAGGGACTAAATCGTTAACACAGTAAAAAAGAAGAGATCAAATAATAATTTTCCTTTTATTATTAATTTTGTACTATAATTTTAAAATGTGAACGACGAGAAAATGGTGGAGTCATATAATATAAGATATAGATATAGATAAAGATAAATTAATCTCTTTCCATTTTTGTTTTATTTTATGGATTTATCTAACATGTGTCCTGATGGCACATTTTAAAGTTTTTTCTGATCGGTTAGTAAAGCATCTCATATTTTGAAATCGACGAAAATTTATTTAAAAGATAATTTTTAATGTTTAAAAATTCACTTACCAATCAAAAGAAACCTTAACATGTGCCCTTAGTACACATGTTAACTACCCTTATTTTATTTGTTAAATCCTCATTATTATCTGGCAAAAAAAATTCCTCATTATTTTATTATATTATGTAATTTATAAGCCTTCGAAAGAAGTTATGACTAATAATGGGTTCCCAGATCCAGAGACTGAGGGCCCGTTTGGATATTAGGTTAATAAAGGAGGGGTAAT
Organism: Chamaecrista fasciculata; assembly: GCA_003254925.1. NCBI lineage: Eukaryota > Viridiplantae > Streptophyta > Magnoliopsida > Fabales > Fabaceae > Chamaecrista > Chamaecrista fasciculata. Next base: position 45,724 of record QANZ01000439.1, on the reverse strand, counting down.
AAAGGAGGATAAAGGAATGAGGGAGGTAATAAAGGAGAGGTAAAGGATTTGTGTTATAAAGGAGGTTTTTAGTAAATTGTGTTTGGGTAAATGAGAGATAAAGGAGGAATTATGATGTGAAATTATTTTAAAGGGTATGTAATGATTGTGGTGGGTTGAAATAATAGTATTGGTATTTTAAATTTGTATAGGGGTAAAAATGGTAAAAATAAAGGAGGATAAAGGAGTGTTGTTTTTGTGTTTGTTTTGGTGGTAGTAAAGTGGTATGAGTAATGATTGCCTCGAAATTTGTGCTAAAGGAGGAAGTTAATAAAGGATGTTTTTTGGGGTGGTAAGATAAAGGAGGATGGAGGTGTGAATGTGGGACCAAAATGTAATTTTTGAGTACTGAATTGTAAACTTTTAGGGACTAGATTATATATTTTTCCTGTTTACTGTCCTTTAATTTTATTTTAAATTTTTGATACTACAAAAAATATTACCCATGTATATAATATAGGAGGGACCAAAATGTATATTTTCTGGGGTATAAATTATAGTTTTTTTCTTATAATTTCATTAATGTTTTTGAAATATGCTTATAAAAAAATATTATTAAAGTTGATACAATCTGTAATTTTTATTGTTGAATGGGATACCCAAAAAAATTACTCATATACTGAAAATGAAAAAAATAAAACTGATAACATGCCCAGGGGATTCGAACCTGGTACACTCCAGCTCTTGTAGCATTGAAGGGAACCGCTGTGCCAGACACCCAATTTGGTAAGTTGAACCAAATTTTAACTCGTAAACCTTCCATTGGCAAAAGATGCAGAGCTACACTTCACCATACCCTAGCCAGCCGCACCATTTTGTTCAGCCTTTGCATCGAACCCGTGCTTCTCGTCTCTTGGGTCGAACGAATCGCGCCTGTTGTTCGCCGTGTTGTTGGCCGGAGTCGGAGAAGAGTCCCTCGATCTGCGACTTGTGGCCGGTGCGGGTAACTCGGCGTAGAGGTATGTGTTTTCTCATCTCCTCTCTGTTTGTCGATGGTCTCATCTCCTCTCTGGCATTATTTTTCACAAAAATTGATTGTCGATGAGCTTTGAGTATTTTAAATCCATGGGATTTCAGAATATTTCACAACTCTAGGTTTGATTGTTTCTTAGCTCTGTCAATTACACTACCTAGGTTTGATTGTTTCTTAGCTCTGTCAAGTTTAGAGTTCATCACATAATTCTAATAATAGCTGTAGAATTCATGGATTCTTCTTTCTGGCACAAATGATGAAGGATGAAGAAGGCACAAATGATGAAGGATGAAGAAGGCACAACTGATGAACACGAAGAAAATGAGGAAGAATGAGAAGCGAGCAACACGGATGGCTGGGAAGAAAACACACAAGATGTAAAATTACAAAATTGCCATTATTCATATTTTATTATTTTAAAATATATATAATAGGTAATTATAGGTAGTTGAGTAGGGATATGTTAGTAATTTTAGAAGATAAAGGAGAGATAAAGGAGAGATAAAGGAATGATAAAGGAGGAAAATAAAGGAGCTGGTAATAAAGGTGAAACAAACACCTATTGTTACTGTAGATCTGGTAGTAAAGGAGTACTGGGAGATAAAGGAGGATAAAGGGAGATAAAGGAGGCCTAACGGCACATCCAAACGCAGCCTGAGCTTATGAATGATGAATCAAAGAGAACACGTGTCCGTGAAGCCGTCAAAGTGTCAAATATGAATGAAATATAGGAAATAGATTAGCTGAAGTGGGGTGGCTAAAGTATAGCTAAAGTATCAATTAATAACCATTGGATGAGTTGACTTAAAATTAATGTGTTGATTTTTAATCCAAATTAATGGTGTAGATGCCAAACTTTAGCTACCATACTGTAGCTGAGCCATTCCCTGAAATATAAGGGTACCAAAATATAAGGATAAATCTCAAATGAATATCTATTTTTTTTTGTGGTTAATTGTATTTTCAAATTTTTATGTTTGATTTAATTATACTTCAAAGTTTAACTTTATCTGAATTATTAATGAAAAATATTGATATTAACATTTTTTAATGTAAAGTTGACACAAAATAATATAAATAGTTATTGTAATTTTAATGTTTGACTTTAATTGTTTATCGTAGTTTCAACAAAGTTTAAAATTATTTCAAATTTTTAATTGTATATTTTAAGAATTAAATCGTATAATTTAATCTACTAGAGACATTATCATTTTTCAAAAAATGTCATAAATTTATTCTTTAAATAATTGATGGAATGTAAAAATATTTGGTAAGTATGTACTTGATTTTGCTGTTAACTTTTTGTATGCATTCAAAGAATATAGTGTATTAATTCATGGACAAAAATGTTTGTTTTACCTCCAATATATGAGGTCATTTTCAATTATATTTTTAATGTTATTTTATTAATTATACTCTTAATGTTTTATATTTGAGTCAATTATACTCTAATTCGACAATTATTTTTTTGTTTTAAGGTCCTTAAGTTTCCATTATTTAGAAATCCTCAATTTTCTCAAAATTTTTCTTTCACGCGAGTCCCTAACTAACCAAAATGTTTGTCATCTTTAACGAACCGATCCCTGCAATTAAGAAACCTGAAAAATCTCTCCTCTTTATTTTTCACATTTTCGGCAACCACACACAAACTCATCGATGAGCCTTGAATACAGAGAAATTGAGTAGAAATACCAATAGCTCTAACTCTCGACGTTAACACAATCTCCGGTGGCGGTGCCGCTGTGGTCGTTGAAATTGAGAAGTAAAGTAACTTCAAAACCCCTTTGGGGAGGGAGGCAAAATAGAGAAGATGAGTGAGAGATGTGGTTGTAAGGTAAAGAAAAGAGATGGGAAAATGTAATTTAGGGGAGATCAGGAAATTGATGATAACGATGAGAAGAACCATGTCGACAGAAATGAGGATAGAGTAGACGACGATGAAGAAGTGTGGTGGTGATATTTTAGGGTACAAGAGAAAGGGTTGTTAATGGCTTTCTAAGGACCTGTTTTTTAAAGATAACAAACATTTTGGACTATTCTGTAATTAGTTAGGGGTTGAGGTATAATTGACTCAAATGTGTAACGTTGGGTATATAATTGACTAAAAAAATATTGAGGATATAATTTTTTTTCGATTTATCTATCATGTGTCCTTAGGGCACATTTTAAGGTTTTTTCTGATTTGTTAATAGAAATTTTATATCTTGAAATCTACGAAAATTCATTTAAAAGATAATTTTTAATGTTTGAAAACTCAATTGACCAATAAAAAAAACTTAACATGTGCCCTGAGGGATGTGCCCTGAGGGCACATGTTAGAAAGACCTTTTTTTTTTATGCAATTGATAGTAATAACAATTTAAAAGTGTATCCGAAATTTATCCCATGAATTAGAGGCATCAGGACTCAGGAGTACTTTTCCCCTTTATTTTACAAAGGCTTAAGTACACTTTTGGTCCCATAACTATGACAAAAGTTTCATTTTGGTCCCATAACTTTTTTTGTTGCAATATTGGTCCCATAACTATGACAAAGGTTTCATTTTGGTCCCATAACTTTTTTTGTTGCAATTTTGGTC